>KE156266.1:2749-19447 GCA_000411055.1 Leavenworthia alabamica
AATATATTTAAAAAATACATGTTAAATGGAGAAGTTAACTGCTTGTTTGGATGAATGACTTCTACATCGAATTAAGCTATGCTTTTGCTGTTTACGTCCATCTGGTGTAACAAAAATATGAAAATATTTAAGACAAAATTAAAATTAGTTTGGTCTTATTTTTGGGAATTGAACAAAAATATATATCAATAAATGTTTTTGAATTCGAAGAAACGAAAACAATTTTAAAAAAAAACTAATCCTCTGCGGATATCTCTCTCTCACCAGTTTACATAATCTCACTGGCGGCGTAATCGTAACGAGATCTGCGAATATTATACTGCCGTTTCTTGTACACAAATCCGGCGAGTCCAACCACACACACCGCCGCGATCACTCCGAAACTAACCCCAACCTTCTTCCCGCCGCTCATTCCACCACCTCCCGATGATGATTTTTTGTCTTCGATTCCGGTAATGTCACTGTGGTTGAAATCACTAGCTTCAGACGATGGAGAAGGAGACTGATCATCTTCCGGCTTCGGCGGAGAGTTCAATGGAAATCCTGACGGAGAAGGAGAAGGAGATGGAGAGTGTTTTGTCTCCGGTACTGGTTCCGGAGGAGAAGAGTATTCAATCGGAGATTCCGCTGGTGAAGGAGATCTGACTTTGGGTGTAGGTGTGGTGATAGAAGGCGAATCTGCAAGTTCTGGTGACGGAGCTGGTGAGGATTTAAACACATCCTCACCGGAGACTAATAGGAGCATTATTAGTATAGCCGCAATGATGATTTGAAGCTTCATTTTCAAATTCTCTGAGAAGTAATGATGAGACGAACCAGAAGAAGAGATATAGAGAAGTTAGTTTTTGAAGTGACGAGGTAATTTGAATATTACGTACGATATCTAGATTTGCGGATACGAAAAGTGTATGACTAATGATATTTTGACACGTAGGCTTACGTATGGTAACAAGAAACGAGCGTAACACCAGATCCGCTGAACGGCTGAAGCAACTGATTGTGTGTGGCTAATGTTAACTGATGCGTAAAATCGGCACGTGGGTTTCACGTGAAGAGCTGACCATCTTGAATTATTTTTATTTCTCCTTTATTTTTTTAAGTCAAATATTTTAGTTTGTAATTATTTTAAACTATCCATCATAATTTTCGTTTAAACAAATTTTATTATTGACAATTTATAACATCATTATGTAGTATTTATAACGACGATTCTATCGTGCTGATTGTACTGAAAAATAACAAAAACTATTTTGTTAAAAACGAATTCCAACAGGTGACAACACAAGTAGAAACCAAATTATTCATTTTCCATAATCTCGAAACGAAACGAGATATGCCTCTAGAATTTTTCTTCGTGGTGTTTAATGGTCGAACAAGAAGATTAAACTCTGTAGTCTTTGCCGCTTGTGAGTATAATTTAACCGATATTGCAAAATTCTTCGTCAATGATGTTTGTTTTAGAAAACTGAAAACTGGTGTCGTAACAGTTCAGATTCATATTCATAGATGAGTTTTGATCGTCATAGTGTATAAATGAGCTTTGCTACTAGGTAGCATGTCTGTTATTCGAGCGGCTATTCGTATCGGTGGCGTTGCTACTAAGTATCGATACAAATAATATTGGATATTGGATATTCGGTGGTAGCACATATGTTATTCGAGTTTTGTTTTTTTTTTCACTATATCTATTATAGTTTTTTTAAATAAACATGATTTAATTTTATGATGAATATTTGTGAACGAACACCCAATCATTTAATTATTTTCATTGAACGTCACATTTTCATTTGGTTCATAATCCATGATTTTTTTAAACCACATCCTCATTTCTACAAAACTTGTATATGTTGTTGGCATATATGAACATATGCAATTTTACTATACTCAGTCTCTTCATAAACTCTAAAGTATGTACATCTTTGTCACTACTCACTAATGTATCAATTCAACTTTCAAACATTTTGTCATAACCTTTAAACATTTTAGATTCACGTGATTTAGCTATATTGCCATATATGACAACCAAACTTATATTATTTCTTTTTCTCAAACTTATATTAACCTAGAATATTCTCTATATTAATATTCTCTATATTCTTTAAGAATTTATAAAAATAAAGACAATAATTTAGGAAGACAATTTACTAAATCTTACAAAAAAATAAAAAAATGAAAACAATATTTTACTAAAAACGTATAAATTTAGCTAATAATACAATCGGAACAAGATAACAAAAATAAAATAAAATAATATACCCATAGGAACAAAATAACAAACAAAAAAAGGTAAACAAAATATACCATAAGATATTAACAAACAATATTTTATTAAAATAATTGTAAACGCATAAAATTACAAAATCAATCAAATTCATGTTGTTGGTTTCATAGACAAAATATATGAGAATATGCCACAACAATATTACGTTGCCGTATGTAATATTCCTCCACTACGATAAGGGTATTTATGTAATTTCATCTAAAAGAGATAAAAGTGGGTCCCTTATCTTATTCACAACTGAAGCATTTATAAAAGCAACAGACTCTTCAAGACTTCTCTCATATAAAAAAACCTTCTTCTTCTTCTTCAATGGCGATGACGATGCGAAAGAGCTATTACAAACGACCAAGTAATCGCTTTCTTCCCACAGATCGGTCTTTTCACATCGCCGGAGATTCAGAATTCGAGTTTGACGAGTCCGATCTGTACTCTACTCGTTCCGATTCGTCTGATTTTCGTCGGAAACTCTATAATTCGAATCGAATTGGGATTAAACAATCCGGTAGATCCTCTCCGGTTACTGTAACCACTACGACGACGGTAGCTTCTTCTCTTCCGATTAACGTACCGGACTGGTCTAAGATTCTACGGGAGGAGAATCGACATATTCGTCGAAGAAGTATTGAAAACGATGATGAAAGTAACGGCNTCATTCTCTGTGCATGAAGGAGTTGGGAGGACATTGAAAGGGAGAGATCTGAGTAGGGTTAGAAATGCAATTTTGAGAAAGACTGGGTTTTTAGATTAATTTCCAAAAATATAAGGTCTCTTTTGTTTGAGCTTTAGTTTTAAATATTTTACTTCTATTACAATTTTACCAAATAACTCCTGAGAAGAGGTATATATATTTCCTATTATGCCCTCCTTATTAATTTCATCTTCGAAATTTTAACTTTGAGATTGTTTATTTTTTATGTTAAAACTTAAGATTGTACATCCAATTTCCAAATTGGGGCATTAGTGAATAAAGAAAACATATGGGGTAAAAATGGAATATGATATAAATAATGGGGTAAATAGTTTAATTACTGGTGGAGATTTTTGGAATATTGCAAAGTGTTAACGTTGAGATTGTAATTTTACTGTTAAGATTGGACATTCAAATTCCAAATTGGGGGAAATTTGTGAAAATAAAAACTTATGGGGTAAACATTGAATATAATAGGGAATAAGGGTAAATAGTTTAATTATTGGTGTGGGGTTTATGGGTTTGATGTGGGTGGGGTTGGTGAGAAAAGTAGAGGTTTCAATTACATGAAAGTGACATATATTTTTCTTAAGAATTTATTCTCAAATAAATAATATTAAAGATATTTTTATGCATATTTTTTTCCTTAATAATGAAAAATTAAAGATATTTATGCATTTTGCGGGTAAAAACAAAATTACATAAATGTCATGAAAAGACAATTATATCGAAGTTCGTTTGCATACATATATTTATTCATGAGCATTCGGTTCGGTTTACTAAAAACCAAACTGAAGTAGATCAGTTTCGGTTTGTTCGATTTTAGGAAAGTAAACCAATCGAATTTTTTATTTATTTTTAGTTTGATTTTTGGTTCGGTTTGAATTCATATTTGGTTAACCGAATAATGGTAAAAAAATCATGTTTTGGTTTAGTTTGTTTGGTTTAATTTACACCGAATAAACCGAATAAACCGAACCGAAAAGTGAATTTTCAGATTTATTCGGTTTATTTGGGTTAATCAGATTGAATTCGGAAATATTTTTATTACCTAAAACCGAACCGAACAAACCGATTTTTTTTGTTTTACTTCGAAACTAATTTTTTAAAATTGAACAAACCAAAAAAGCGAAAAAACTGAACCGTTTACACCGAATAAACCGAATATCCAAGGCTACTATATTTGTCCACATATGAGTATTTTTGGCTATTTGCATTCAAGAGTTGTTGACTATTTTCATAATTTTACATTTTTCATCAAAATATTTTATTTAATTTGTAAACGTATAATCAACGTTGGTTAGTCAAAATTAAGAAAAATGGAGAAAAAGCTATAGGCCAAAATTTACACATATTTGAGCTACTTACATCATTTTAAAAATTTGGAATGATATGTAAATTTGATTCCATGAAAATTAGTCCAATTACTATATTTTTAAGAATATTATTAGTTAACTAAAAGTGTTGATTTCGTAATAAATCTATAATAATAGTTATATAACAAAGGACCAAAAAAAAATTAAAAGTGTTGGATTGAAATGAACTTGAAAATAGAACTTGTGGAATATAAACGAGTTTGTTATTGAGCAAAGGGACATAATATATGTGACTTTTACTATTATGATCAGTGATTATTAAATATTCAAACAAATTCTATCTGACATTTTATGATTTTTTTGGCCACTAGGTGAGAAAGAAATCGACGGTCTTATACTATCAATTTCAATTTTTATATAGCATAAAATTTTATATCTTTTCCAAAATTTTATGGCCAATTCTTTTAAATACCACTAAATTTAGTTTATATTCCATAAATATCACTAGGATTGATTTAAGATAAAATTATTATTTAATAATTTAATTAAATTATAAATTAAATTTTATTTTAAAAAAATTATATAAATCTTAAACAATANATTAAATTAGAAATTAAATTTTATTTTAAGAAAATTATATAAATATTAAACAATATATACTAAACTCAAACACTATATATTAAAGCCTAACCTTAAATACCAAATTCTAATCTTTAAATCAAAATTTCAAACCCTAAATAATAAAAATACTAAACTCAAACACTAAATACTAAACTCTAACCCTAAATACTAAACACTAACCCCTAAATAATAAATATTAAACCCAAATATTAAACATTAAATTCTAATATTAAATAAAAATATTATTTTTATAAAAAAATTATAATTTTTAATAAAAATATATTGTTAATAAAAAATGATATTCATGTCTAAATAAAAAATTAACATAATTTTATCCAATAAAATACATTTGATGATATTAGAAAGAATTACTCAAATTTTATTGAATCTGTTCTAATTTTGGTTGGATTTGATTTTAGTTAAATTAGTAAAAACTACTAAAACTTGATTTAAATAACTATAAATATTTTTTTTAAAGTATGATCGATAAATTTTGATTTTAAAAGCCTATACAGTTCTTAAAAGTCATGCCAATCCCCATCATATTATCTAAATATTTTTTTATTCGATGAGACACAAAAGAAAAAAAAAACAATAATATTTATTTCTGAATTATTTTAAAAATTTCAGTGAAATTATGTGTCCCCGATATTAGTTTTTTTTTTTGTCGTCATTTGGATTCTTTCTAAAACGAAGTGATTTATCATTTGTGCCTCTTCGCATCAAATTTAGGGTTTTTTTTCTTATCGAGTGGCTTAAGATTTTGCGATTTGGTCTGTAAAAGATCTAATTAGCTCGTGTTCTTCGTCATCATCATCACCATCATCTTGTTTCTTCAACCATGTTCTGGAAGTTGACTGCTTTCTCTGCTGCTTCACCGGTTAGTATAAGTTTCTACAAATGAATTCGGATTGATATCTTCTTATTCTCGCTTTTTTGAATATGTTTTGTTCATTCCCGAACTGAAGATTTGTTGATTTTGTTTTTGAGATTTCGTTGGTTTCTCAACTTATTGATGTTCGTTGAATTAGAAATGAAGACATGACGAAAAGTTTCATCTCTGTGGCTTGCTTGTAGATGATAATGCGTTTGAGTTCAGATTACATTTAGTTGTAGAGATTTTTTTTTCATCATAGTTCTGGTGATATCTGATTTGGTTGTTATACGTATGAATTGATAGGTCGAATCCATATTAGACAAGGAAGATTTCACTTTGGAGGATCTTTTGGATGAGGAAGACATAATCCAAGAGTGCAGAGCTTTGAACAGTCGGCTCATAAATTTGTAAATTTCACCTTGTTGTAGTTTATGTGTAGATTTTATAATTCTTTTTGTTTGTACTTTGACATGTTTCTTTGGTCTATAGTAACCATTCGTAAAAAAATTGACGAGTTTTGCCTAGCTGATATTGCATTATGAGTAGATAGTATCACTGTATACTTCCTTATGTTTTCTTTGCAGGACTTTGCTGGTTTACTATGGAAGTTTTAGTTTCTCATTGTAGTACTAGTAGCAAGGGTTTCAGTGTTGGCCTTTTATGCATTTATTTTATATGCTTATTTGCAGTCTGAGAGAAAGAGCCCAAGTGGAACAGTTATTACGTTTTATTGTTGAAGAATCTCCTGAAGATGCTGAAAGCAAGCGCGCTTTCAAGTATGTGCATTGTGGTTTGTTATTGATTACTTCTCTTGCTTTTGCTAATGATGTTTTATTAAGATGTACTGTTGACCTTATTAGAATATTTCTTCAGACTATTTTGGTCCAAGATTGATTAACTTTAAATCATGTTTTTCTATTAGGTTTCCTTTCATCTCCTCTGAAGTTTTGACCTGTGAAATCGATGTTATTCTTAAGACTTTGGTGGACGAGGAGGAGGTATTGTACTAATTTTGTTTGTCCTCAATTATGATGAATGCAGAACTTTATTTAAGTTTTATGTTTCTTTTCCTCTGGTCTCTCCTTTAATGGTTTATACTTTCTGTTCCAGCTAATGAACCTCCTTTTCTCCTTTTTGGAACCCAACCGTTCCCACAGCGTAATGCTAGCTGGGTATTTCAGCAAGGTAATCTTTTCATTGTAAACTTTCAGTAGTTCATTTTCAGAATTATAATTCTTAAGTGCTTTGTAGATTTATGTCTCCACAGGTTTTTTGCTTACTAACAATGTATCTTTTTCTTTTTGGGTATAATAGGTTGTCATATGCCTCATGTTGAGGAAGACGGTCCCGTTGATGAACTATGTAAAAGTGAGTTCTATTTGAATGTTTGTCTGTAAATCTTGCAAATAGATCGAAACTAATGCTAAAGTCTGATTGAAAATAAGATTTGTGTGGCAGAAAGCATACTAAGTGGCATTTCCCTATCCTTGAAATTTTCTGTGCGATTCTTTTTCGACCTACTGTTAAATTATTATACTAAGTCTATATAAAATTGCATTGTGGCCTAGGTAGAAAATCCTTAAATAGTTCGTCATACTATTGAGATGCCTCTTTTCTTTGTAACTGTTACTGTTTGAATAATGTGGTGTACAGTAGGTATGAAATTAGCAAATAATGTTTTAAACAACCATCTACAGGCCCATCAGAATGTTTTTCAGCAACTGGTTGATTTGATAGGAATTACGTCCATCATGGAGGTAAACCGTCCCTCCCTTCTTTTCCTTATATTTGATTCTTGTAATCACTTTGAAGCTAATGTTTATGTGTTTTATTTAGGTTCTTATCCGGTTAGTTGGTGCGGATGATCATGTGTATCCCAACCACCTAGATGTGATGCAATGGTTAGCTGACAGCAATCTGCTTGAAATGATTGTGGATAAGCTTAGCCCATCAGTAAGTAACTAGACATCCCCTTTTTTGCTGAAGTGACTGAAATATGTGAAGCATGGGCTTTTTCAGTAACTTTTAAGTTCTTCTTTGTATTTTTTTTAAAAGAATGTGAGATCTGTTAATTCTTAATGTGGCTGCTACTCCAGAGCTACTGAAAATCACATTGTTTTAGAATTTTAGCTTTATAAGACTATAGAGAATAGTTGGAGAAACTCTCCCAGTCTCCTGCAGTTGCACATCTCTATTTTATCATCTTGTTGTGGTTATTGTTTCGGTCAAACACCAAGACTTGCATTTCTTGTTTTGATTAGTTTGGATATCAATATCCTGACAGTTTTCTCTTCAATTTCTGTTTGGATCAGAACTCACTCGAAGTTCATGCAAATGCTGCGGAAACACTGTGCACTATTGCTCAAAATGCACCATCACCTTTGGCTACCAAACTCTCTAGTTCAAGGTTTGTAGGATGTTTTACCCTCGAGAATATGCTGAAACATATTTAGTATTTAACTAGATAATAATAATTCAGTGATCTTTTTCTTTGCAGTTTTGTTGCAAGGATATTTGGTCATGCTTTCGAAGATCCCCAGTCCAAATCAAGCCTTGTTCACACACTTTCAGTGTGCATTTCGTTGCTGAGCCCAAGAAGATCTGTAGTTTCTTCCCCCTTTATGTATTCATTCAGGGGCCAACAAATCTTCGAGTCTCCAATTTCTGTGAATCCAGAGACTATTGCCACCATGCTGCCTAGACTTGGTTAGTGTTACACAAATGACTCACTGGGTTATGGACTTTTACTGATTGCTAGGATCGTATTCTATCTTTTTGGTTCATTCTAACATCTGTTAATGTCTCATACTGTTGTTCATGGTGACAAGAAATGTCTGCAAGACTATAGAATCTTCAAGTTTTATTTTTGTGATCGTGTTTCTTTAGACTTTCATAAGAGTAGCTTCTGGGTATATTCGTTGCCCTTTCTAGCTGGATAGATTTGAGCTCTCATTCTTGTTGAACTTATACTGCATGATAGAATTCGACTCCTTGACTTTGTTGGATCTTTCTTTGCTCTCATCTCTGGTGCAGGTGACTTTGTCTCACTTTTAAACGTGACCTCTGATGAAAAGATTTTACCTACAACCTATGGGCAGTTGAGGCCTCCTCTTGGCAGTCATCGTCTGAAGGTCAGTTTTCATTATGAAATGTTTTAGTTCTTGTCTACTAGAAGATAGTTTGATTATACAATGGACTTGTATCACATCGTAGAACTACATATGTACTTTTGTCTGTGTGTTCTGTTTTAATATATTCTTTTGATTTCGTTTGTGTGTTGCTGCTGGCTTGTATTAGATTGTGGAGTTCATTGCTGTCTTGTTAAAAACTCGAAGCGAAGGTACAGGAAAAGAACTAGCCAGCTCAGGAGCTATTAGAAGAGTCATTGATCTGTTCTTCGAGTAAATACTTCTACCTGGATCGATAACAAATATTTGCTTTTCTTGGTACTTATGACGACTTTTATGTTGTGCGTGGCTAATCCATTTTTCAATTGTTCATTCCAACTATGCAGGTTCCCTTATAATAATGCACTGCACCATCAGGTGGAGAGTATAATACTATCGTGTCTGGAAAGCAAAATCGATGTGATTGTTGACCATCTTCTCCTAGAGTGTGACTTGATTGGAAAAATTCTCAAAACAGAGAAACAGCCAATTCTTTCTGGTGATAACCAGGTATGAATTGTTTTTACACATGCATATTGGTGTGCATACTGTCCAATAAATGATCTGAAATATTGTAAACAAAGTTTGTCAAGTGAGCGCATACAGAAAATTCCCATTTCTGTGAACATCAGATTGCGTCTTTTGCATAGCAATTTATTGTTATTGTTATTCGACGTTTTTACCAAATGGCCCGTAAGTGAATAAAGTGTACTGAGTTATAGATGTAAATGATTCTGCTTTCATGCAGCCAACATTCGCTGCTGCTGGTAAGCAGGCTCCACGTTTGGGAAATGTCGGTCATATTACAAGAATTTCAAACAAGCTTGTTCAGCTGTCAACTAACAGTAACCAGATAAAGACTTTACTTGAGGTTCGTTTTTCAGCAACAGTAACTTTATATTGTAACAATAACATATATTTACTGTTGTCTGCAGTTATTATATCGATTTTTGAGTAGTGTACTATTTGGTGTTTGTAAATATCTATTTACCTGCACCCTTTATAATCAGCCAGTGTAAAACCTATCAGGATGTATCCACAATGAATTACTGCCCGTATAATTATTTTTGATAATTATATCAAATTTTGTGAAGAAATATCAGCATTTTGTTCGGTAGATAATTGCTTTTCGACATGTACTGGTTTGCTTTGATAGGAAAATGGTGAATGGAGCGAGTGGGAAGCGAATACATTGCATGATCGAAACACAGTTGAGAATGTTTATCGCTGGGTTTGCGGGTTTGCTTCTTCTCAAACTTATACGGTTTCTTTTCACACCTATTTATGCAATGATCAATGGTGCAGTTTACTCTTGGTCCAAATACATTTGGGTTTAAAGATAGATGGCACAGCATCTAGTCATGCTAGTCCTGAATTTTTCTCTTAATAAGAATTCACTTTACTTTCTTCCACATGCAGACGCCCGACTGCATTACATGATAGAACTAGGGACAGTGACGATGATGAAGTTCATGACAGGGATTATGACATTGTTGGTTTAAATAATCAGTTCAGATACAACATTCAAGAGAACAATAGTGCTGGAGAGGTAGTTCTTTATCTCTCTGATTACTATTTCTTAAAATTTTGGCTGAATCTCAGTTCCATGTTTTTTGTTCCAGGAGCATGCTTCCAATGACAACGATGAAGAGGTATTTGTTACTAGTTATATAATGTTCTAAGTTCAAAGATAACACTTTCTACAATATTCATGACTGTAATATATATTTTATAGGATGTCTATCTTGATGACGAATCTGCTGAGGTTGTTATATCATCTCTAAGGCTTGGTGATGAACAGACAAAGTAAGCTTCCGAACCTGATTTATACACCCCAAGTATCCGATAGATTAGAACAATGAAATGGTTTTTGTATTGGTGCAGCAATTTATTCGCAAACTCGAACTGGTTCACGTTCCAAGGAGATGAATTGGGTGAAAACACAGGAACAGGAGTGATTCCTTCAGAGGAAACAATGGAAGAAGTAAGCTTGAATGAAACTTCTGATGATGGAGATGAAGTAGAAAGCAAGAATCCTTTCATTGTCTCAGCCTCAACCTCAGAAGCAGTCTCTGTAGAGACCGATATCGAGATTGATGAAGATGAATTATCATCAGGTTCTTCAATCGATACACCAGTGAAGGAAGAATCGTTTGTTGAAGATGATGTGAAGATGCCTGATGTAAGAATCCCAAACGGTTCATCATCATCAGAAGGTGAGATAAGCCCGAAATCACCACCTGTGCCGTGTTTGTTTGGAAAGGAAGTTGAGTTTGTAGGAGTTGAGCCAGAAGGAACCGAAAGAGCAATGGATCAAGCTCTAAAAGAAGGCATAGTAGGAGAAGCAGGGCCAATGAAGAGGAACATGGCAGCAACTTCACCAGGCAAAGAAAGCTCCGATGATAATATTAATATGCAGGAGTATAATGACACTAATTACTGGAAGGTTGATCAGGAGTTGACTGTAGTTGAATGACGTGGCACTATTGGTCTTTGAAGGATTGATGACGTGGGATTGTCTGAAAAGGATTCCATAAGACAGCAGATAGACAGAGAAAGAGGAAGGTACGTGTGAATGTACAGTACTACTAAACTCTTAAAGTCATCTTTTATTTTATTTTACCAAGTGACTGATTTGCTCGTTTTTTTTTATTTAACCAATATGGATTCACTTTTGTTATGCTTATTATATTTTATTTGTGTTTGAATATTTGATTATTGGAACTCCTGTTGTAAAGACTTTTGCGAGGTGTTGTGCGTTCTTGGATAATAAAAACCTTGAATTTTAATGTGGTTGGTGTTGCTGTACAATTGATGAATTTAATTGTGAGCTTTCAGTGAAGCAATTTTGGTGATTATTTCATCGTACCAAATTTTTGAGATTCACTCCTCTTCCTTAGAAGATCCATGTAACTTGATGCTTGATGCTGGAATCAGTTTTGGGCTCTTAAAAATTTGACTAAGGCCCAAATTAACAATCTCCACTTTAGTCCAATCATTTTTTTTTTCTTGGCTCTCCTTCCCGAAAATGAGGAAGCTTCTTCTTCCTTTGACCTAAACCAGAACTGATTGACACCAAATATCCACTTGCGATTTCTCCGACGAATCCTCCTGCGACTCCAAGCGTTGAAACTTCTTCATTTTCAACCTGAAACTGACTCCACCGTGACTTCTCCGGGGAAACAAATCACCTCCTCCGCCACCGTTCAACCCAACGCTCACCAAAAACAGTTTCTGATTTCAACCGGAGCCTCTTGCCGTCTTCATTCTCAGGTGACTGGCAAAGCTCTCAATTCTCTCCATTGAAATCTCCACGCCGGTGAAAGTATCTGATGCATTTTTTTCTCAACCCAGAAAATTTACAAATCCTCTTTAATCTCAGGTACCATTGATTCTCACTTCATCCTTTTTTTCGTGACGAATCAAACTTGCAGATTTTGAAGCTTTATGTCTTGAAATTCACCTTTGCTGTGACATGAATTTAACTTGTTTTGATATAAGATTAGCTTCTCTGAAAAAATCATATGTGTCTCTTTGCTGCCCAAGTCACTTAAACAATGAATTCATCTTGACTTTGGTTTTCTAGCTGATGCAGTCACGTGCATGTTCACACCTGAGAAGCTACTACAGAAGATCATTGCTACCGCCAATATCAGACCATGACCGATCCTCTCAGCTATTTAATCTCGTACGTTCGATTTGCTCTTTCAAAAGGGAAATATATAAACCGAATTCGCATGTTGCACGACCTGAATGGATGATTGAGAAGCTATGCAAAGAAGGTAAAATCACAGAAGCACGCAAACTGTTCGACGTATTATCTGAGAGAGATGTGAACACATGGACGACTGTGATAAATGGGTATATTAAGTTAGGGAATATGAGAGAAGCTAAGGCATTGTTCGATCGTCCTGATTCCAGGAAAAATGTAGTGACTTGGACAGCTATGGTTAATGGGTATTTGAGATCTAAGCAGCTTTCTGTAGCTGAGATGTTTTTCCAGGAAATGCCTGAGAGAAATATTGTTTCTTGGAATACTATGATTGATGGGTATGCTAAAAGCGGAAGAATTGAGAAAGCCCGTCAATTGTTTGATGAAATGCCTGAGAGAAACATTGTTTCTTGGAACACAATGATTAAGGCGCTAGCGCAGTGTGGGAGGATAGATGAGGCAATGAATCTATTCGAAAGTATGCGTTTAAGAAGAGATGTCATTTCATGGACTGCTATGGTCGATGGATTGGCAAAGAACGGTAGGGTGGATGAAGCCAGACGACTTTTCGATTGTATGCCTGAAAGAAACATCATTTCATGGAATGCAATGATCACAGGTTATGCTCACAATAATAAGATAGAAGAAGCTGACAAACTTTTTCAAGTTATGCCGGAAAGAGACTTTGCTTCATGGAATACGATGATCACTGGGTTTATGTTGAATGGAGAAATGAGTAAGGCATATGGTTTATTTGACCAGATGCCAGAAAAGAATGTTATTTCCTGGACCACCATGATTACAGGATACGTCAAGAACAAAGAAAACGAAGTTGCACTTAAAGTTTTCTCAAAGATGTTAAGAGATGGTTGTGTTAAACCTAATGAAGGAACTTATGTAAGCATTTTAAGTGCATGTAGTGACTTAGCTGGGATTGTTGAAGGACAACAGATTCACCAGTTGATATCTAAGTCGATCCACCAAAAGAACGAATTTGTAACTTCAGCGCTTATTGACATGTACTCAAAATCTGGTGAACTGATTGCTGCAAGGAAGATTTTTGATGATGGGCTGGTAAGCCAAAGAGATTTAATATCATGGAACAGTATGATTTCGGTTTACGCACACCACGGACATGGGAAAGAAGCAATTGAAATGTATGATCAGATGCGGAAACACGGGTTTAAACCCAGTGAAGTTACATATCTTAACTTGCTATTCGCTTGTAGCCACGCCGGATTAGTAGAGAAAGGAATGGAGTTCTTTGAAGAACTCGTAAAGGACGAGTCTCTTCCTCTACGAGAAGATCACTATACATGCATAGTGGATCTCTGCGGTCGAGCTGGTAGATTGAAAGATGTTTTAAAGTTCATCAATCGTGTGGAAACTAAGCCATCAAGTTCTGTTTATGGAGCACTCTTATCAGCTTGTAATGTTCATGGAGAAGTGAGTATTGCTAAGGAAGTAGTGAAGAAGGTTTTAGAAACAGGGTCAGATGATGCTGGGACTTATGTAATGATGTCTAATATATACACAGCTAATGGGCAAAAGGAGAAAGCTGCAGAGATGAGAATGAAGATGAAAGAAAGAGGATTGAAGAAACAACCGGGTTGTAGTTGGATTAAGGTTGGGAATCAAACACATCTTTTTGTTGTTGGAGATAAGTCTCATCCTCAGTTTGAAGCTTTGGATTTGATTGTATCTGATCTTGGTAATAAAATGAGGAAGAAGAAGAAGAAGAAAATGAGTTCAGAAAGAGAAGAAGATGAGTTAGTGGCTATTTGAAATTTCTTGTGCATAACCGGAGAAGTATTACGCGGCTGAGTGGACTGAGGAAGAGAAGCGGCAAGGATTGCATGAAGGTAGTCTTAAATTCGCGGAGAATAGCCGCTCGGAAAGAGGCAAAAAGGCGGATAAGTCCATGCCGGAAAATGAAAATCCGGCTCTTGTTTAGTCATGGAATAACATTTTCATGTATTGCAAAATTATCGTGAGACATATATATATATAATCATATGATATGTTATATAGAGATTGTTCTCCCATTGATATGGACTATACATTGGTACTGTTTTATATCTAACGAGTCAATGTTCTTATGTATACATATATCTCGACTTAAAACTGAAAAATGTGAACGATGATTACTATAAAAAAACAGCGTCAGCTTGGTTTTGAAAAGTGGAAGATGATGACAATGATCTGTACGGTACGTTAAATAATGATCGGTAGATACGACTTGTGAGATAAGAACAAGTGTTTATCTTATTTTATTTGATATGTGATTGATTGATTAGTTGTTCCGCGTATCTTACGCGTTTAGAAGTCAACAAACGTGGCTTGATTGGTCCACCACTTATCGCGGTCAAACTCCTTTATTTAAAGCTAGGTTTAGGGAGTGGTTATTAATATTATAATCTAGTATCTAATTATAATGTTATTCAATTATAATATCTCTTAATTTTTTTAATTAAAATCATTGTGTAGCATAAGTCATTAATCTCATTATTTGATACTCAAATGTATGATGATAATCTAGACTTCAATTAACAATTCAACTATTGTTTTGGCGGCATGTAAAATTAAAATTTAGACAGTCGTACCTTTATATAATATTATATATTTTAGATTACTATTATTATAAAAGAGATTAATTGCTGTCAGAAATAAAGAGATTAATATAAAATATATTAGAAAATAGCCATATTTTTTACTGACCACAGATCCGAATCCGATTGGATTGGTAAGGTGGTTGGTCATGCAACCTGCCATGGGCAGACGGATCGGATTGGATCGACCAAAAAAATCAATCCGAAAATCGAATTAGATCCGATTCAAAATTCGATAAGTAGTATTTTTTCTGGGTTTCGGATATTAGATCGGAACATATCGATTTTCGGATTCCGATCAGATCCGAAATAGATCACACATTCACATGTTATTCATCTCCTTCATCTTCTTACTTCTCTATTTTTTTCAATAAAATTTAATTTTTTGTTGATTTAATGGTAATAATAGAATATTATAAAAATAAACAGAAATCAATATTATTGAATCCATACTGTAGTTAAAGAGTAATCAAGTTTATATGCTTTTATAAGCTTAAAATCTGTCTATATATTTTAAAAATATTCATTCGACATAGCAATATATATTAATTAGGTTAGCCATCGTTTTCCAAAAGCCTTATATTATAATAATACTATAAAACATTTTATTTTGCTGAAACTTGAACAACCATATGAACAATTAAGTAAACAATTTTCAACATTTATAGTCATGAAAAGAAAACATAAATGAATCTAATCAAAACCAAAACAAATACTCCCTCTGTTTGTGAAAGAGTGTCATTCTAGTGTCAAATTCTTGTAAGTGAAAGAATGTCATTTTAAGATTTCTAGGCAAATTTTTAGTTATAATGTCGTGTTTACCCTTATTATTTAAACTTATTAATTGGAGAGAGAAATAATTATAGTGTATTAATTAAGGATAAAAGTGAAATTTACCTATTTTTTTTAATTTGTGTGAAAAATGTCAGAATGACATTCTTTCAAATACAGAGGGAGTAGTTTTTACTAATAATAAAAGCTTAAATAAATAAAATAAAACTTATAATGTTAGTGAGTCATTTAACTATATTTTAACATTTCATATGTAGTATATAAATATAACACTATATACATATATGGTATATAATTATATTAACACCTTTTTTTATATACACTAATGTAATATAACAGCCGACGGTTACTATTCTCTTAAAGTTTTAGTTTAATTTAATTAATTAAATTTATTCAAATTAATTAATCAAGCTAACGACGTATCGTCCAATTAAAACACTTACATGTGAGTGCTTTAATTGTAACACATATTGTATCCCAACTTGCCATGTGAAAGTCATATTAATTATGATTATATAAATCATTAGTTATTAAACGTATATATATATATATACAACACATTATTATTTTATTTTTTTCAATTTTTGGTTGTATTCGAAATTTTAACGATACAATTTTTTTTTTTTTTTTTTTTT
>KE156266.1:21781-75727 GCA_000411055.1 Leavenworthia alabamica
TTTTCTCTGTCACAATATTAATTTTCCGTACTTTCTTGACCAAACCGAAGTGTTTAGATTAGTTCACACTGCAACGGTCATGACAGTCCAACAAAACTTGAATCCATTCATGTTGGTGGGAGGAATATTCCCGAGCATCTATATCACTTTCTAGGACATAGTGTACGTTGACTTTTGGTAAGAACAGTAATACAATCTTTCTTTTGATATAATTATATATGTATTTTTATCCGGTTTATTGTAGTTAAATTATTTTTAATCTTGTAAATTTTCGATAAATTTTAGAATTATGTGACTAATAAGAACATAAAATAATAGTATATTAATTTGACTAGAAAATTAGGTGATACCTTCTTAATTTTTTTATAATTAACGGGCAAAATCCTACGGAAAAAAAATTAATAAACCAATAAAAGAAAATGAAAATTTCGTATACATAAATACAAATTGTGAAGAAGAAGAAGAAGTAAAAAAGAAGTTGGCACGAAGAAGTGACGTAAATGATCTCGATGTGTTTGATTGTTGAATGATGAGGATCTTAGTCAGAAGCCCGTACATCTTCCACGTCATCATGATAAAGAAAAACAAAGGTTTGATCTGTACGGTTAAATAGTACTTGTCCTAAGGACGACTTTTTGTATTATTTATATAAGTTGCATTAATTATCATTAATTAATGTAAAAGTAGAGTTATCAGAAACCACGATAAGCATCAACTAGTATTTTTTTTGCTGAACAACCCCACGTTGATAGTTACGTGAAACTTGCCGTCATTTAAGCGGCGATACATTATCTTTGATTATTTGCAAAATAGCTCCGTTTCCAAGTTTTTGTTTTGGTCCTCAACTTTTGATTTATTGTGTATTTAATATCATAGAAAGTATAAACTAGTTGGGGCAATTTGTTTTGTTGTCTTATTGAATATTTGGAGATCTAAAATTATCAAAATAACCTCATAAATATAGTTAAAATACTTAACGATATGCGTGTATAGTAAATTTAGAAAAAGTTTCTAACACAATTAATTTTAAGTTCTTGGATAAAATTATATTAATTTTTAAAAAAATATAATACTAGTTTTAGTTAAAATTTATATTTTTAATATAAGATTATGATTGATTATTTAGTGTTTGATTTTAGTTTTTATTGTTTAGGATTTAGGATTTTGGTTTAAGAATTAAGGTTAGTGTTGAGCATCTACTACTTGAGATTATTATTTATTGTTTAGAGATTATAATTTATTATTTGAGATTATGAATGAGTAATTATTGTTTGGGTTTAACATTATATTCTTTAGAGTTTATGCAATTTTTTCAAAACATAATTTAATTTTTAATTCAATTAAATTACTGGTAATTTTTCTAAATTAATTTTAATAGTATTTGTGGAATAAAAACTATATTGAGTAGTATTTAAGAGAATTACCCATAAAATTTATTTAATTAACATAGAAATTCAGTTCGAATGGTAAAATACTAAAATAGAAAATTATGTGATGCTTAGTTAAGTAGT
This sequence comes from Leavenworthia alabamica, assembly GCA_000411055.1. Classification (NCBI taxonomy): domain Eukaryota; kingdom Viridiplantae; phylum Streptophyta; class Magnoliopsida; order Brassicales; family Brassicaceae; genus Leavenworthia; species Leavenworthia alabamica. The sequence goes on from KE156266.1 coordinate 23,293, forward strand.
TATTATTTTGCTTATTTCACAAATTATGAAGTTTGTAACCACCACATATATTTTTTTAATAAAAAATCATAAACCATATTTAGACTGTCTATTAAACAACAAGGATGATAAAATTTTAAATTTAGCAACTTGTAATTTAAAAAAAAAAAGTTAACTTATATAATATTATATCATAAATTACGTATTTTCTACATCTGTCGGTTAAAGTGATGATCCTATATATATAGATCATAGTTATAATATATGTAGATTTGTACGATCATTTTTGAAATTTATATAAAAATATGTCACTTGCTTATCTTAGAACAAATTTTTTGTTTCTGTATATGTTGAAAATAATGTCAAATATGAGAAAAATAGATATTTTTGTGCATTATTTTTAATTTTTTATGGTGTGAACACAGTATTATACATGTATAAAATATTAGTAGAATAAGCAAGTTACAACTACTTTAGGTTACAAAACTATAGTTTATACAAGTCAACGATCATCCCCGATGAAGTACCCACATTATTGGAGTTCTTTTTACCTATAAAGATTTGACTTTTTCCTTCCTTACCTGTAATGAATATTTTTTTTATCTTAATTAAATTTTACTAATCAAAAGATAATTATTTAATAACTATTTAATATTTTTTTTTACTATTTTTTTCTAAAAATTAATTTAATTAAATATTAATTTTTTTCTATAATAGAAAATATTTAAACAAAAAAATAATAAAGTTTAATAGTTTTTTACAGTTTTATTACTAATTATATTTAAAATCAAAAATTTTATAGATATTATTACTAATCAAACTATCATATACCAACAGTTTTTAAAGTCAAAGAATTTAAAACCAAAATTTTAACCCTCAAAAATTTATAGTACAAACTTACAATCGCACCAATCGATTCTTTGTTTTTATAGATTTTATTGCTAAATTTTTTTATATATAGTTTTTCGTGTTATTTTTTGTAATTTTGTCAAAAGTTAAAAGTATATAAATATTTAACATTGATTCTAAAATAACATTAAAAAGTATATAATATCACCTAATTTTACGCAAAGAAGAGTCTAGAGAAAGTTAAAACTAAAATAAAATTTTTGTAGAAATTAAGTAGAGTCCAGAGAGATGTATACATACGTAAAAGTTGGGAAGAAGAAGAAGAGACGTAAAAGAGAGGTTACTAAAATCGATGTATTGATTGTTGAATGATGAGTATCATAGTCAAAGGCCCGTACATCTTCCACGTCATCATTACAAAGCTTTGATCTGTACGGTATTAAATAGTTACTTTTCCACGTCATAAGTACGACTTTTTCTATCATTTATATAAGTTGTATTAATTATCATTATTTAATGTTCAAGTATGCATATCACGTTTATTATTCCGTGAATTTTGCCGTCATTTAAGCGGCGATTTTTTAAATACAATTTCCACCGTTTCTAAGTTTTTTTGTTATATAGTTTATATTATAGTAAACATAATTTAATATAATATTTATAAAAAAATTTAAATTCTCAAACTAAAACAGATATATATATATATATAGTTTAAATAGTTAATCATCTACATATATTATAATTAAAACAATTTATTTGTTGCTGTTTATTAGCTTTTTGGTATGGATACAGTAATATACGTCTATATAATATACTTACAATTTATACAAGTCAACGAGAGGATCACCGATGAAGTAAAATGGTTTAAAGTTTTTGTTTGACTTATCATGCATTATTGGAATTTTCTTTACCTATAAAGATTGGACTTTTCCTTTGTACATGTGAAATGAAGAAAAAATTAAATTAAAAAAGACAAAAGAAGAAATTTTAATATTAATTACTAAATTTTGTTATGGATATTTTGGTAGTGAAAAAGTTTATTTTAAATATTTTTAAGTCAAATTTATATTCGATTTACCTAAAACATAAATTATGAAAATTAACGAAAATAAATTTATCAGAAATTTGTTATAATAGATCATAATTAGAAAATTTTGTCATTGTTACATCTTAAAAAAAAACTATTAATTGTGAACATGACACAAGTAAAATGAGTAGTGTTCGTACATTATTGTGGCTTATATAGAAAGATTTTTTTGTTAAGTGATGCAATAAATTAAATACATCTGATAAAGATGTAAAAAAGTCAACTTATCATTACGATTTCTTAAAGTCATATGTATTGCTTGTTTTAAGCTCTTTTGTCTTCAAATTATGTTTCATGTAGTTTGAGTTTTATACATCCAGACATGATCCAGTTAGATAACAAACTAAAATAACATTTCATAAGGTTTTGATCATATATGTTAATATGATCATATTTGATATTAAGTGATAATATAACTTATAATGAGCCGTACGATCTTTAGTATAGTCTCATTGACCTTTGGTTAATGTCAAGTGTCAAACATTTACATCACTATTCTCCATTAAGATATTTTCTTATATTATTAAATCAACTAATATATGTTAACAATATTTATATATAATATTATTATGAGTAGTTGGTAACCTCCATGCATTAGGGCAGCCACATCATGGTTATGTTACGCGAAATGGACACGTTGTTCTATTGCATTTTATTCAATTCCTACTTTATATTTAATTCTTTATTATATAATGTTTCGAGATATGTGGTATAAGTCATCAATGAAACGTACTCACATATATATATTAATTTAGGTATAATCATTTTTATAGTCAATGGAGCACGTAATTTGCATTATGCTTAGTTTTAATAGAATATTCTCTTTAACTATTTTACAAAACAATGTCACATTAAAAAAATATCGACTTGGTTACTAATAAATAATGAAACCTAAAATATATAAATCTATTATAACTTTACGTAGTGTTATTCAATACGTATCATTGGACCCACCTTGTCTAAAAGATCTTAATCTTCTCTATAAATACTATACATCTCCTCTTCATTAAACTTACACCAAAACCAATAAAGACCACAAAGAAACCTTCTCTTTTATTTTCTTGAACCAAAAGATCAATGACGGTTAACAACTATTCCAATGAAGACGGCTCTATTGGCTCCTCCTTGCATGGAGTCACAGCAAGGGAACAAATCTGCTCCTTCTCCGGTCATGAGCAAGATACCCCCAACAGATTAGACGATCCAACGGCTAAGTTCGCCTTACCCGTAGACTCAGAACATAGAGCAAAAGTGTTTAAACCATTATCATTTGCCAAACCACATATGAGAGCTTTCCACTTAGGTTGGATCTCTTTCTTCACTTGCTTCATCTCTACCTTTGCAGCAGCACCTTTAGTCCCTGTCATACGTGACAACCTTAACCTAACCAAGACCGACATTGGAAACGCCGGAGTAGCATCAGTTTCCGGTGCTATATTCTCAAGACTCGCTATGGGTGCAGTATGTGATCTTCTAGGTGCACGTTACGGCACAGCTTTCTCACTTATGCTCTCAGCTCCAGCTGTTTTCTCTATGTCATTTGTAGCTGATGCTGGAAGTTACTTAGCCGTAAGGTTCATGATTGGTTTTTGCTTAGCTACGTTTGTGTCATGTCAATATTGGACAAGTGTTATGTTTACTGGAAAAATTATTGGACTTGTTAATGGATGTGCTGGAGGATGGGGAGATATGGGAGGAGGTGTGACTCAGTTACTCATGCCAATGGTTTTTCACGTTATAAAACTCGCCGGAGCTACTCCTTTCACGGCGTGGAGGTTTGCTTTCTTTATTCCAGGTATACTTCAGATCATTATGGGCATTCTTGTTCTTACTCTTGGCCAGGATCTTCCTGATGGTAACCTCAGTACTCTCCAAAAGAGTGGTCAAGTTTCCAAAGATAAATTCTCAAAGGTAAATTATATTAAAATATTAAAATAAATTATATGTCTTTTATTTGATTATTCTCGGTATTAAAAACATAATTTTATCAATGGTATAAAAAATATTGGAGAATAAAAGTGGTCACAAAAATTAAATATTTACATAAAAACAATAAATAATCAAATATTTTGAAACATCAATTAAATATGTATGTGGTTCTAGACTCTTCTAGTATTACAATAAATTATATATCTTTTATTGAATTATTTTCTGTATTGGAAACATAATTTAATCAATGGTATAAAAAATATTGGAGAATAAATTTGGTAAAAAAAATTAATATTTACATATAAACAATAAATAATCAAATATTTTGAAACAATAATTAATTATGCATGTGGTTCTAGTATTATAATAAATTATATATCTTTTATTTAATTATTTTCTAAACTGAGAACATAATTTAATGAATAATATAAAAATATTAGATAATAAAAGTGGTCAAACAAATTAAATATTTACAAAGAAACAATAAATAATCAAATATTTTGAAACAATAATAAATGCATGTTGTTCTAATATTACAATATATTTATTTTTTAATAGGTATTTTGGTTTGCTGTGAAGAACTATAGAACATGGATCTTATTTGTTCTTTATGGATTCTCAATGGGAGTTGAATTAACGATCAACAACGTTATATCTGGATACTTCTACGATAGGTTTAATCTTTCACTTCACACAGCTGGTATTGTAGCAGCTAGCTTTGGTATGGCAAACTTCTTTGCTCGTCCTTTTGGTGGCTATGCTTCCGATATAGCTGCAAGACTATTCGGTATGCGTGGTCGTTTATGGATCTTATGGATCTTACAAACCATAGGAGCTCTCTTTTGTATCTGGCTAGGTCGTGCTAGTACACTTCCTATAGCTATATTAGCTATGATGTTATTCTCCATTGGTACACAAGCTGCTTGTGGAGCTCTCTTTGGTGTTGCTCCTTTTGTTTCTCGTCGTTCTCTTGGTATCATCTCGGGTTTAACTGGTGCTGGAGGAAACTTCGGGTCGGGTATTACTCAACTACTCTTCTTCTCTTCATCAAGGTTTAGTACAGCTGAAGGACTATCATTGATGGGTGTTATGGCTGTTGTATGTACCTTACCGGTTGCATTTATACATTTTCCGCAATGGGGAAGTATGTTCTTGAGGGCATCAGAAGATGGAGAGAAATCGAAAGAAGAGCATTATTATGGATCTGAATGGACTGAAGAAGAGAAGAGCTTAGGGTTACATGAAGGAAGTATTAAGTTTGCTGAAAACAGCCGGTCCGAGAGAGGCCGGAAAGCGGTTTTGGCTGATGTTCCGACACCTGTGGTCGGATCTCCGGTTCATGTTTAGTGAATGGATACTCATGTTAAACCATGTCTCCATATATAAATAACCGTTAAAGTTAGGTTTATAATGTTCTTGTTTTTTATGAGTAAAGTGTACCTAGTGAGATCCTGACTTGTTTAAGTAAGGTTCAATGAGCCTGGTGCTTGTGTAATATTTGTAAGTCTTACAAAATAAAATATAATTAAATAAATTTAGATGAGTGTTTTATGGAGCAACTAGTCATACCTTATAAATAAAATTTGATTTTAATAATATTTATGTTTCATAAATAGATACATATTAAAAGAATCAGACGACAAAAAAAAAAAAAAGAATCTGAAAAAAGTAAAGAACACTAGTAAAAAAATAATTTAAATAGCTACGAAAATTTTTACCCACAAATTTTTTTCGTGGTTTTTCCGTGACTTCACGGAAATTTCTTTTGAAAAATGAAATTTAAATGATACTTAGATTGATTAACAATGAACTTCTTGTGTATTTATAGAAATAATTCATAAGTATAATGTTATTTAGCTTTCTTAAAGTAAAATACCGATCTCCTAAATGGCTAAATACATAATAATTCAACCGGTTCGATATTTAAAATCACTGATGAGCGGTTCGACCGGTCGGTGTACCAAATTTTCCTTGCATCCAGTTCTGAAGCATTTGCAATGCTGCCTTTGGTTGATCCATCGGAACCATATGTCCAGCATCATGTACCTATAAAACATTTTCCCAATTACATATAAAATATTGATAAAATAGGATTTAATTTGCTTTAATCAGTTTGGTTTGGTTTACCTTGAGGAAAGTGAGTGAACCATGATTTTTCATTAAACCGGCTTCTTTATTATCTACCAAGAATGGAACTGTCGCTGCTGCTACAAACTCTTTTTGACCTGACCATTCCATCTCATGAACCCACTTTGAATTTCCTATAAACCAAGAAAGCTTTAACGGTTGCGTGGGTGGTTAGCAAAGACATGGTCACATGGACATAGGCATAAAACGTACCGAGCCAATTACAGATAAGATCATATTCTCCGGCGTAAACAAGAAGCTTGATTCCATCTTGAAGAAGAGCTGGAATCCCAACCTCAAGATTCCTCATCCAATCCATTTGCATCGCATCGTAGACCGCAGTACTACAAGACACGAACTCGATATCTCCAACATTTAATGCTGTCCGTACGGACTTCTGGTTCAAGAACTTCTCCATGTTGGAGAAATCATAGCATAAGCTTCCTTGACAATGTTTTCTTATGTCGTAATACTAGAGAAACCAAAACAGAGGATAAATCTTCTAAGCAAACAAGTAAGAAAAAAAACGATTGTTTTGATGCTTTACGTTTATGTTTCCAGCAATACGCATGATCTTTTGGAAAATGTTGTTGCATACAACGTAAGATGAAGAACAAGCTTCACCACCTTCGGCGCCTAAGACCATGTAAAATAGTAAAAATCTTTCGTAGAAATAGTAAAAAAAATTATGAAAATAATTTCTTACTGCATTCTTTGATGGATTCTTGACAAGCTAAGTAGTTACGGTTAAGGTTATCATGATCAGACTGTGAGATTAACTTCATATCTAATGCATAATCGGCATACGCACCGTATTGAATTTCCGGGTTAGTTAAACCGTTACCAATTGCAAAACCCTAACATAAACCAGGTTTGGTTTAACGCACCGTATTAAATTAAAAGGACCAATGTGAAAGTTTTTTTTTATTACCTTGAGGTTAATGTGAGTTCCGTCTTTATTTTTGTTTCCGCGGTGAACACGTGAAGCTAGTGCCGGAATATAATGTCCGGCGTAAGATTCACCGGTAATGTAAAAATCATTGTTCATAAATTGTGGATGCTCTTTGAAAAACGCCTAAGTAAACATGTGAAGAAGACTCAAGAATATTTAAAAAAAAAAAACTTAAGAACAAGACTTTAATGTGATGTAAGTATTTGAAACTGAACCTGTAAGAAGTCGTAAAGGTCATTGCTGACACCATCCTCGTCATGTCGGAGATCACTTTGGTCTGATGTGTAACTGAAACCGGTCCCAACCGGTTGGTCCACGTAGATTAGATTCGATGCCTATAATAATATTATAAATTTTTAAGTGGTTGAGATTAATTTGGTTTCTAGTTGTGTGATATGAGAAAACGTGTTTTGGTTTATTGTTTTATTTTTCTAATTATTATAACAAACCTTGTCCCAACCAAAATCGTTCCAAATAAGAGATGAGTTGTTGGAGATGGTGAACGGTCCGTTCTCATAGAATAGAGCCAGTTCGCTACTGCAACCGGGTCCCCCGGTTAACCAAATAACCACTGGATCGGCTTTGTTGCTTCTTGACTCGAAAAAGAAATAGAACATCCTGTGAAAGAAAAATTTAGCAATTAAAACTCGGTTTAGTTGTTATACCGAAATAAACCGAATTATCCTTATCTTTTTATTTTTGTAATCCGAAAATTGAAACGGCTCAGAGAAAACAACAATAAAACCGGATTGGTTTAGTTTTTGTGAAGAAATTGAGAAGAGCCGGTATCAAACCGAATAGATTAAAACGGTTCAGAGGAAAAACCTAAATTAAACCGGATTAATTGAACCGGTTCAATTTATGGAAGTTACCTGGCTCCTTTTGAATTAGGGAGTTTGTAGTAACCAGCATGGTGACCAAACTCCTGAATCGACGGAGAACCGGAGGAGTCAACACGGCCAACCGCCGCCGGCAAATTGAATTCTCTCTCAACCAGCCTTGGAGCTTCAGAACCATCTTCATCAATAACATTAATTTCACGTGTAGGCATCAGATTGAATCCTTTGATTAACCACTCCGCCGTGAGAGTCGGCAAACTCGCCGATGAATAGAAAGGTAAAGGGTCATTTGTGATAGATTTGGAAGTTGAGGATAAAAATTGAGAGATAATGAAAATACAGAGGATAAATGTGAGTAAAGATGTTTTGGAGTTCATTGTTTTAGTTTGGTCTCTGTGAGAGAATTTGGTTATGAGATTGTATGTATATATATATAGTTGGCTTGTTCGATGACACAAATCGTGTATATATAAAAAATAATATTTTTTCCTCAAAAAAATAAATATTTCGTTGCTTACGAAAATTGTGTATTTTTTACTTTATTTATTTGCCACCTCGAAAAAAGTAATCTTGTGCTATAATCAATGAAAATGATAATCGATATTTTAATCTTAAAACGACCTAAGTAAAAAAAACATCAAAAAGAAATTAGACACAAAAATTAAATTAAGATGGATACATTACATACCATAAAATTAGGATATTTAATTTATTCTCAACAGCAATTAATTCGTGTAGAAAAAGACAAAGCAAAGGCAAAGCCAGTGTGTAATTGTGTGAACGCTACTACTACCTATCCTCGTTTGCGTTTGCTTGCGTTATGTCTAAATTGGTTCTTTAATTTAAATCTTTGCGTTTGGATAAAAGAATCCATTAGAGATGGACAATACAATGAGTGTGATGGCGTATATATTACTGTAACACTACGCCCATTATTTATTTTAAATAAGTTTTGGAGAGGGTTTTTAGTTTTAGTTAATTAAGTTCATTAACTTAATTAAATTATAATTTGATCTAAATTATTTAAATCCTAAAAATTACATAAAATCTAGGTTACTGTGATAATTTTTGTGACAACATTGATGGAGAAAAATAAATATATATATATTCAACCATTTTAGGATAAAGATAAAAAATATATATATATAAAACAATTTTTTTATTTTTTATTTATAGAGAGATGTACGACATCATGATTTATCTATATATCTAAAAGCGGTTTTGAAATAAGAGTTGGGGTCCTTGTACCACGTTGGATATACGCAAATAAAAAAGAATATCAAATAACTCTTTTCATTTTATATTTTATGAAAAGATATACGATATCATGATCTATATATATATCTGAAAGCAGATATGAAATCGGAGTTTTGGTCGTTTTGACACGGTGGATATCTACAGATAGAATTATAGTGTTGTCTAATTTTAAGATTAGTTTTCCGATGAACCGTGAGAATGTAGATGATGATCTTACTATCATAAGAAAAATGTTGATGTCAGGTTTTTAAATCCATTGGCTGATCTAGATTGTGATAAAAATTTTGGTCGATATAAAATTTAAATTGACGAGGTTTGTGATTATTTCATGAATCTTAATTCAAAATAGTTAGTGTGGCTTATTCAAGGTCACATTTAGAAGTGTAAACGTGGTAAGTTCTTGCTAAAAATTAGTGAAATTATTCATGAAATTACATATTTCGAAATTGAAGGTAAAATTTTGATTCTAACAATTAGTTTATAAACTATATATATACGATTATTAAATATATCTGTTTATATCAATTTGTGATATTAGCTTATTTTGGTTGATTGAAGCTCCATTAGTTAACGACTAGTGTTACGTTTCTAGATCATCATAACATTTCCAAAAAAAACTCGATCTGTTTGTTTTCATTTCTAAGTCTTATTTACTAGTATTTTGTTTATTCTAGGTCGTGGTGGACTCATCTTCTTTCTTTTCAAAACTGAAAGTGAATATAATGATGTATACTAATACTCTTATCCCAGAATTTTTGGAAGGTTGTGAATTTGGAACAGTGGAAGAAAGACTATCATGTGAAAATAAAACTAGTTTCTTATCATTCATTATATTTAAAATTTAGAATAAACATGAAACTGACAGTGTTGGAATCACCTAGATATTATAATAATTATTGTAACGTCTTTGCTTTATACGTATAGTTTGTGGTCACAACAGAAACATGACCCTTCGTTGAAAAGATGTAGTTTCTACAACGTTCAACATACATTATCATGGTAAGCAACATACGTATGCATGCACAATTACCTATATAAGCAGAATTATACAATTCATAAACGTAAACTAAATATTTTAATTATTACAATTCCAAGTTATTTTAGAAATTTTTAATATTAATTTTTAAAAACTAATAATATATTACTAGAAAGATATACATATATTTTAATACAACTTTTTTTTAATTTTTTATATATTAAAATAGTACTCATTATTTAAAGTATTTTACAAAAATTATTTGAAATTTAATATTTTATAATTTAAATTAAAATTAGTTAAAATAAACTACAAAANAAATATAAATTTTTTTAAGTTATAACTATTATAAATATTTATAAATATTATTATTTTTTTTAAAAATTATATATTTTACTGTTTACTCAAAATAAAAAATTCAGTTATAATAAATAAAATATATAAAATGATTTTTAGGTTTGGTTCTACGAAACTCTAGGCACTGCTCTAGTGGCTGGTGGTAGAATGCAATTAAGCTGATGTGGCAACATTTTGAGACGCATGGACAATATGTGTCCTAGACTGTGCCAACGTGGTGTCCATGTCTGGGGCAATTGGGCCGGGCTGATAATTTTTGTATTTAAGCTCAAAATTTATTTTATTAGATATTTGTAATTGGGCTTTAGCCTTAATAAAATTAATTGACAGACAAAAAAAAATGTAAAAAACTACGTTGTTTCCCGTTAGCGTTGTCACCAATATAGAATCACAGTCGTACACGTGTCCAGTGAAGAAATTTCGATCTTCGACCGTTCACATTTCAAAATTTTATCAGGTGTGCACAGAGAACGGAAAGAAAAACAAAAACAAAAAAGTAAGAAAGAAGAAGGTAGCAAGAAAATAGTTTCCGTTATACATCAATTGACTTTTCCGGCACCGAGATACACCGGTGAATCTTCAATTCCATTGCCGTCGCTGCGTTTTGCATCCACCGCTTTCCATCTCTGTAAGTGATTCTCGATCTTCTTTCCTATTCTGGATTTTAATCTCAGGTGAGTCTATGTTGGATTTTTCATGTATACATGTTATCTTGTAAGTCTTCATAAATCGAGATCGAAATGGTTTCTGATTTTAGCATATACTTGATGTTTCTTAATGATCTAACAGGTACAGTTGTTGTATTCTATAGATTTAAGAGTAGTTTGTAACGTTTAGACCTAATTCGTTTCGTAATTTGTGTAGAAGACATTGTTGAAACTTTCTAGTGAATAGGATAAATGGATAAAGCAAAATATGAGGATATTGTTTTTAACATTTAATTTGCGTGTAGAAGATGATGGGGCCGCCAAGAACGCCGTTAACTAAGATAGAGAGGGTCAATGCTTCTTCTACTCCTGGTGGTTCTAGAGTTTCAGAGGAGAAGATTCTTGTTACTGTTCGGATGAGACCATTAAACTGGAGGGAACATGCTAAATATGATCTCATTGCATGGGAATGTCCAGATGATCATACTATTGTTTTTAAGAATCCCAATCCTGAGAGAGCTGCACTGAAATATTCATTTGGTATTGACATAATTCTCAATACTTCTCTCATTTGCCTTTATGTTGTTACACACCTCATTGCTTCATGTCCATTTCTTTTTCATGTACCTGTAGACAAAGTTTTTGAGCCAACTTGTGCAACTCAAGAGGTTTATGAAGCTGGTTCTAGGGATGTCGCACTATCTGCATTAGCAGGAACTAATGGTAATTTAACTGAAATTTGTAAACTCATTATCATTTAAACCATTAATGTTGTAGGAAACTTGACCTGTTGTCTCTTAATCATTGCTGTCTCTTAATCATTGCAGCAACTATTTTTGCTTATGGTCAGACCAGCAGTGGCAAGACGTTTACAATGAGCGGAGTTACTGAAAGCGTTGTTAAGGATATATATGAACATATAAGAAAAGTGAGTTATCAGATTTAGGGTCTTATTTCTTGCTATTGATTTTGTTTCTGATACGAGGTGATATGTCTTTCTATACCCGTCGATCTATTAAAATATTTCTAGACTCAAGAAAGGAGTTTTGTCTTGAAAGTATCTGCTTTGGAGATCTATAATGAGACTGTGATTGATCTTTTGAATCGTGATACTGGGCCCCTTCGGCTGTTAGATGATCCAGAGGTATGTTAAGGGTGGAGAATTCTAAGTTGAGTTCTTAATAGACATACATTATTTTGGCTAGTTTGAGAATGTAGTCTATATCTCAGAAAGGAACAATTGTGGAAAATCTCGTGGAGGAAGTGGTACAAAGCATGCATCATTTACAGCAGTTAATTGGCATTTGTGAAGGTATTTCTTCCTATATATTTTTTTTTGGATTTGAAGGAAGCAGTTCAAAGCCTCGAACTGTGCTGTTAACATATTTAAGATATAACACATTGTCTCTTTGATGAGACATATGGTATTATCTTTTCCTTTCATGTTATGTGATTTTCCATTTTCTTTTACAGCTCAAAGGCAAGTAGGTGAAACTGCTTTAAATGACAAAAGTTCAAGATCCCATCAGATTATTCGGCTGGTATGATCTATACGCATGGGATATGCTGCATAGTTTGGTTACTTAATAGACAGTAAAATTAACCTCTTTCCATAAATTTTCATGTTCTCTGTTTTTGATATTTAGACCATCCAGAGCAGTCTCAAGGAAATAGCAGGCTGTGTGCAGTCTTTCATGGCAACTCTAGTACGTTATTTTATTATCTTTGGCTTAAAGCTTCACTTGGGTATCTAAGACACTCCAATTGGTGCAGAATTTGGTTGATCTTGCTGGAAGTGAACGTGCTTGTCAAACAAATGCAGATGGACTAAGATTTAAGGAAGGAAGCCATATTAACCGCAGTTTATTGACACTTACAACAGTGATCAGAAAACTGAGGTTAGTATTCTCTTTGGGCATGTCTAAAATATACTTTAGCTTGATGAACATTTTCACTGGAAGGGCATGCTAAGAAATTAACAAAATATAACCATTTTTATTGCAGTCAATTTTGCTTTCTAGTGCCACCATAGAATGGAAATGCAATATTGAAGGTTTCTGCAATTTTTCTATTATTTTGGTTGTAGTTCCGGACGAAGAAGTGATCATGTGCCATATAGGGACTCAAAGCTTACGAGGATTCTGCAAAATTCACTTGGCGGCAATGCAAGAACTGCAATTATATGTACGATTAGTCCAGCACTGAGCCACGTTGAACAGACAAAAAAGACACTTTCTTTTGCCATGAGTGCGAAGGAAGTCACCAACTGCGCTAAAGTAAACATGGTATGTCACTTAGATGTTTTTAGGGGTCTTGCACTGTTTCTCTTTGGCCTTTCACTGCAAATACGGTTGAGTTCTTAAGTAGCAATCATCATCTTATAGAAAACATATGGAATTGTCTAGGACTAGAATGAATGAGTTCTAGAAACTAAGTATTCTTCGGAGGTTAACAGACTGCATAGCTATCCTGCTCATGCCATGAATAAAGATACAAATTAGCTTTACCTGTAAAGATGTAATGATATTAATTTTCAAAGCCCTCTTAACATTACTCTTTTTGTTTCAAACTTCTTTGTGTTTGATGATAGGCTTACTAAAAATTAAAATGGTATTGCTTGCTCTGGATAGAAAATATAGCCTTATGATAATTTTAGGAATTTGATTTTAGCGGATTTTTCCGTTGTAGGTTGTCTCAGAGAAAAAACTGCTGAAACATCTGCAGCAAAAAGTAGCCAAACTTGAGTCAGAGTTAAGAAGCCCTGAATCCAGCTCATCTACCTGCTTAAAGTCGCTATTAATTGAGAAAGAGATGAAAATCCAACAAGTATGACCTACAACACGTTAAGAATTAGAATTCTCATCTTGATGTATCTCTTCTAAATATTCAAAATCTTGACTTCACAGACTTAGAGAGGGTATAGGTTTATCACTTGGGATTGTTTATTCATGTTGTTTAACTATTGGCAGATGGAAACGGAAATGAAAGAGCTAAAGCGTCAGAGAGACATTGCACAATCTCAACTTGATCTGGAAAGAAAAGCAAAGGAAATGAAGGTATTGCATGTGCAGTAATATGATAGATATACCAAATTTTTTTGGGTATAACTTCATCCTTATGCAGAGATGCCTATATAATTGGTTTCAGGGGTCAAGTGAATGTGAACCTTTCTCTCAAGTAGCAAGGTGTCTCTCATACCCTGCTGAGGAGTCCATTCCAAGCAACTCTGTTCCGAGAAGCCGTAGAACAAATCGTGGTAAGAGAAAGCATGGTTTAAGGCAGTCTTTAACTTCAGCGGATCCAACAGCGCTAGTTCAAGAAATTCGTTTGCTTGAAAAGCATCAAAAGAAGTTGGGTGAGGAAGCAAACCAAGCACTGGACCTAATTCACAAAGAAGTGACATCTCATAAACTGGGTGATCAACAAGCAGCATTAAAAGTTGCGAAAATGCTTTCAGAAATCCGAGACATGCAAAAGAGCAACCTTTTAACTGAGGAAATTGTAGTTGGTGACAAAACTAACCTGAAGGAAGAAATAACCCGGTTGAACTCTCAAGAAATTGCTGCTTTGGAGAAGAAGCTTGAGAGTGTTCAGCAATCGATTGACATGCTTGTCTCAACTTTTCAGACGGAAGAAATGAATCCAGAGTTCAGGACTCAGATGAAAAAGAAGAGAGCTCTTCCCTTTGGCTTAAGTAATAGTCCTAACATACAGCATATGATCCGTGCACCATGTTCACCTCATTCGTCTCTTGGGACTGAGAATAAAGCTCCGGAGAGCAATCTTGTCTCTGCTACTACTACAGCACCTAAGAGGGATGATAGTTGCTATCGAACACCGTCAAGGGAAGGAACACCTGTATCACGACAAGCGAATTCAGTTGATGTTAAGCGAATGAAGCGCATGTTTAAGAATGCTGCTGAAGAAAATATACAAAATATCAAAGCTTATGTAACTGGATTGAAAGAACGTGTAGCAAAGCTACAATACCAGAAACAGCTTCTTGTTTGCCAGGTTTGTCTTAATACTAGAAGCAGCTTCTCATTATTTCTCTTTCACTAACTTGAAAAGCTTGTCCATTTTTTTAGGTATTAGAACTGGAGGCAAACGAGACAGGTGCTGCTTCGGAGTCGGATACAAACGATGAATCTCAGATGGATTGGCCAATATGTTTTGAAGATCAGAGAAAGCAAATCATAATGTTATGGCATTTGTGCCACATCTCAATAATTCACAGGACACAATTCTACATGCTATTCAAAGGAGATCCAGCTGATCAAATCTACATGGAAGTTGAACTCCGCAGGCTAACATGGCTAGAACAACACTTGGCAGAGCTGGGAAACGCAAGTCCTGCATTGCTTGGTGATGAACCAGCAAGCTACGTAGCATCAAGGTAATACAATAACCTTCATATGAGTTAATAAAACATAAATGTATCTGATTCTCTTTGGTGAACAGTGTAAGAGCTTTGAAGCAAGAGCGAGAGTATTTAGCGAAAAGAGTAAACACAAAGCTAGAAGTGGAAGAAAGAGAGAAGCTGTACATGAAATGGGAAGTCTCAGCTGTGGGAAAACAAAGAAGGCAACAGTTGATAAATAAGCTCTGGACAGATCCTTACAACATGGAAGAGGTGAGAGAGAGCGCAGAGATTGTGGCTAAGCTTGTTGGGTTCTGTGACTCGGGAGAGAACATAAGAAAAGAGATGTTTGAGCTTAACTTTGCATCTCCTTCAGATAAGAAGACATCGATGATGGGTTGGAACTTCATTTCAAACTTGTTGCATCTCTAATTCTACATTTCTCTCTTTTTTTTATGTATTTGTATTTGGATTCACACATTTCTTCTCTTAAATCCTAACACCTATTTCAGAAACACTATATCAAACACAACTCTGTATATAAATCGAGGACGTTGCGCTCTTTGATTAGGGGTGATTGTAACATCGTAGGTTCTGATATGGTGGTGCATGAGAAAAGATTTAAAACATTTGATTTGGCTATCTATGTTACGAAAGTGCACTGATCTTTTCGGTCAACCATTCGTTCGTGTTGGTTCGAGACTCCAAGCATTCTTACAATTTGATTAGCTCATGCATTCCCATATACAATCATATATGCATACTCTAATGGAGCACAATGAACAACACCGACTATTGACACATCTTGAATTTTAATTTTAAATTGATATCATAAAATGAGAAAATAGTTAGTTGATTAGTTTGACAAAAAAAAAGTTTGTTGATTAAAGTAAAGGTTTAAATCTACACATTCACAAAGTTTGGGGTAAATCTAGAAATAAGTAGAAATAAATGGTCTCACAAATAAAGTTAGTACCATTTCACAAAGATAAAGACGAAAGAGCTCAGTGACGGTGAAGCAAACACTACGACGACAGCTATAAACCGCATTAAAACCCCCAAAAATTCTGACTTCAAATCGACGCAAGCTAAGGTTTTTGTCACTATGGCAACGATTCGAATAGTGAGGGTTACACAAGATGGTTCAGGCGATTACTGCTCAGTTCAAGATGCAATTGAATCGGTGCCTTTAGGAAACACGTGTCGTACTGTGATTCGTATCTCACCAGGGATTTATCGGCAACCGATTTATGTACCGAAGAGGAAAAATTTCATTACTTTCGCCGGAATCTCACCGGAAATTACTCTTTTGACTTGGAATAATACAGCTTCCAAGATTGAGCATCACCAGGTACTAAGTTATTCTTCATGTTTTGACACGTTTATCAATCTGATTGGGTTTGTTTTGTAGGCGTCCAGAGTTATTGGGACTGGTACGTTTGGTTGTGGGAGTGTTATTGTTGAAGGTGAAGATTTTATTGCTGAGAATGTTACGTTTGAGAACTCTGCTCCTGAGGTAATCATATAAAGTCTCTTCCTTTATTTAAAGTTTGAAATTTTTCTTCTGATGAGATCGAAATCAACATTTTTGTTATGGTGAAGTTATATATAAAGTGTCTTCCTTTTTTTACTTTCTCATTAATTGTTAAACAAAGTTTGGAAATTTGATAATGTGTATTGTGTTTGTGTTGACTAGTTGTGTTATTTTGACCCTTCTACTTCTTATATAGGGATCAGGACAAGCTGTTGCGATACGAGTCACTGCAGATCGTTGTGCCTTTTATAATTGTCGATTTCTTGGCTGGCAGGTTCATTAACCTTTCATATAACTTCAAATGTTTATGTCTGTCTCCGTTGTTCATAGTTCAGGTCTTTTTAATACATTGTTATGGTTTGTTTTTGGCGCTTTTATCCGATTATCCTGCAGGATACATTGTATTTACATTATGGGAAACACTATTTGAAAGACTGCTACATTGAGGGAAGTGTTGATTTCATATTTGGAAACAGCACTGCACTCTTGGAACACTGTCACATCAACTGCAAATCTCAGGGTTTTATAACCGCGCAAAGCCGAAAATCATCTCAGGAATCTACTGGTTATGTATTCTTGAGGTCTGCTTCACTTATTACTTACAGCTTATACATTTTTCCGCAAGAAAAAACTTAGTTTTGACAACCTTATTTGCAGATGTGTGATCACTGGCAATGGTCAGAGTGGGTATATGTATCTCGGGAGGCCATGGGGACCATTCGGGAGGGTAGTTCTTGCATACACTTACATGGATGCTTGTATCAGAAATGTCGGTTGGCATAACTGGGGAAACGCTGAGAATGAGAGAAGTGCTTGCTTTTATGAGTACAGGTACATCATTTGAGTCTATTATCTGTGTAATAAGTTGTAATCAAGAAAATATTTGGATCATAAAAATTCAGGTGCTTTGGTCCGGGTAGCTGTTCGTCCGAACGGGTTCAGTGGTCAAGAGAACTGATGGATGATGAAGCTGGACACTTTGTGCATCATAGTTTTGTGGATCCAGATCAAGACCAGCCTTGGTTGTGTTTGAGAATGGGAGTGAAAACACCTTATTCGGCATAGAGTACTGATAAATCTCGTAATAGTCGCGGGCTAGGCCCAAGGAGAAACTACTGTAAACATAGTATCCAACTTTGGATTACCTTTTGTCCAAGTGAATAAAATGCACTCATGAAAAGATAAAATCTTCAAAGAATCTTTGACACTGTTCATTGCTTGCTTGGTATTAGTCCTCGGAAATGGGTCAGCCCGCCCTGCTCCGCTAGAAAGTCCATGGGCTTACGGATCAAAAACGATGTTCATATTTGCCCTGTTAAATGTGCGGGCTTAATCCGTTTGACCCGCACACACATTCATCAAATCCGCGGTCCCGTGGATAACTCCAATGATAGATTACCCTTGCCTACATCTAGACATGCCTCTGCTATGTTTATCAAATTCAACAAGTAAAATAGTCACAAGAGCATCATCCGCATCAATCAAACAAAACATGCTTACATCAGAAGTAGACTCCAGTTCTGATTGCAATATTCAAAAGCAAAATACAACTAAAGAGAAGGAGAAGAAGACAAACTTGAACACACTTGATTCATTCAGAGGTCCAGAAATTAACTTTCACCTTGTGAGTTTGAAGTACAAAATCATAATAATGGCGAGGACAAGAACAGTGATAATAGCTCCAATGGTCCATTTGTTTCTATTCATCCTCCTTGTCATCGCTGTTAATATTTTCTTACTCCTTCCCACATTATCATCAACTCCATGAAGTGTTTCATGGGCGCGTAATAGAGACTGTCTCTGTCCATGCAAATCCTGAAGAATCGAAACACCAAGCTCTTCTGTCTCTAGCATTGTTCTCCTACTATCCTTGATTCTGTCTGTGGTTCTCCCTAAACGGTCTGTTGACATCATCAATCTTGATCTTTGATCAGCTGAAGCCTATTAATCCATTTACATCAGCAAAAGATCATAACTCTCTTTAGTAACAAGATCAAGTTTTACGATTGAACATACCGTCAATGTATCAGCCATACCAGCTTCTAGCAACTCATCTCGAGCATTAGCGTTTAAGTTTCCAGATGTGATTCTCTTCACTTCACTCTTGAAATTATTAAGATCTGATTTGTATTCTCTTAATTTAACAAGAAGACTGGATTTAACATTAGGTGGAAGGCTTCTCACCTCTAGATCCATTTTCTTAATCTTCAAATATTAAAGAAAAAAAACATAAGCAACAACTGCTTCCTTAACCCCATAAGAACAATGGTGAAAATTTCCATAATCCATTAGAGATAACACATACCAATGTTTCAGCATCCTCAACTCCAGATTTTATCTCAGATAGCTTCTGCTTCTTTTGTTCTGTAAATTAGATAACTAGGTTATCTGAATCTCTACCAATCATATACTTCATCTAATTTCTGAATCTAATCTCTACCAATCATATAACTAGGTTATCTTAATCTCTTTGAATATATGAACTTACCTCCATCAAGAACATTAGCTGATGTACATTTCTTTGAGAGATTCGCAGAAAGCTCACAGTATTGCCTCTCATATCCTTCAAACACTTGACTCATTGTCCTCAAAGAACAATTATATTAAATTCTGCATAATCAATAAGAAAAATACAATAAACAAGAGAAACTATAATCATAAGTCCTTAAATTTGGTGTTTACTCTATAAATTATTAAGGAGATGAAAACAAATTAACAATAATTGATCTCTAATAAAAACATAATCAACGATGAAAACAGAATAAACATTGAGATTGAAGCATGCACGAAGGATAAGGTGGCGAAGAAAAGCTTACAAGATCTGAATTGATCGGGAATGAAGAGAGGAGCCGGCGATGGAATGTGGATCGACGCGGAGATAAGGAGAAGATAATTCTAGAATAGATCGGTGTTAATGAAAAAGAAGCTTTAGAAAAAGTTTTTAAATTGGTTTAAGTGGTTTGAGAGATTTTTTTAGTAAACCAATACATTTTATTAATTTTTGATATCCATATTGGGTTAACCTATATTTGGACCTGGTCCATATAAAGCTTACAATTTCGAAAAAAATACAATAAATTGTATATTCTCAGCAAAGCAAACCGACAACATAACCGGAAGATCATTGGCACTAAGACCAGACTCTAAACCGGCACCACGACCGGAAACTGTATCGACAAGATGTTGAACAAACTATACAAACAAAAAATGAAAACAAAACAGGTCAAGAAAAACAATTATCTTCTGAAAGATAGTTAAGAACACATCAACAATGAAGCAAACACAATTAAAAAAGGTCTTCGGGTCAACACTTGAGTTTCTTTCGTCAAGAAGCAAACATATCTGAGTGTTCTAAACACTTACTGAGGCAACTCAAGATCAGGTCTTCTATCAAAAGCATCACTAGTAGAATCATCTGGAAATGCGTCTGGATATGTAGCCATGATCTTACTTTTGATGCTCCTAAACATAGTATGATGACTCATGAGCCATATAAGAAGAATCTTATGAACTTGAGAGTCAAAACTAAAACGGATATAAGAACGGAAAGATACATACCTTAGTTTCAAGAAGATGTAATCAAGATCTGCTTTCATTGATTTCAATAGACGAGTGTTTTTAGAGAACTCCAATGATACATCACTAAAGCAATTCTCTGCGAATTCATTGTAATGTGAGAGAACTGCATTGCTATCTTGTAGTCTTCCCAAACTACGAAATTTGTACATAAGCATTAATCAATAATCTTCAAAAGAATCAATCAATCATCATATCAAGTTCCTCATATAAACCAACTCAGCAATGGTATTAGAAAGACAATTCAACTTCAAAAGTTAAATCTCCTGCAATTAGATGATTCACATACATTAGATGCTGCAATTGTCTAAGAGAAGTTAAATCTTCTGCTTTAACAAGAGTTTTGAATTCATCAGACAATTCTTGTGAAGCTGCTCGTATAGGTTCTTCCATTGTTAGATTCTACAGAAGTAATTTCAAAATTAGATTTCTATAAGTCACGAATTCAAAATCTCCAGAAGCCAAATCGAAATCAAATTTCGCTAGTATATTCAAATAGAAACACTAGATCTGGATTATAAGCAACGCGATACGAGATACACATGGAGGTTCTTACCTTATTGGTGTAGGGTCTGATAGGGTTTATATATGCGAGCGATTCGAAGGAACTATGAGTTGTGTGATTTGCCTTGAAATGTGATGATGATTCTTTCGCTCACGATTCGGTTCAATCGGATTTTGACATTTTAGTTTCGGTTATATTTGATAAATGTTGGAATTTGTTATATACATCACCAAACCTTAAAAACTATTAAATGAAGTTACTATTACAATTGAATCCAGGTATATAAAAGTAACCCAGCAAGCAAATTAAACACTGCATCCACATATTATTATGTTCTCTACTATTACAAACCATGAAACATGATACACAGGGCCGTATCTGAAAATCCGGAGGCCCTAAGCATCTGAACAAATGGTTAAAAAGCTTCAGATGACGCGGAGCTCAGTAAGAAAGGCAGCACATAGATCCAAGAAGAGAAACTGAGGACCGTTAACTCTCTGAATATCGAGCAAGTACTTCTCTTGGCGGGCTTTGTATAGCTGTTTCAAATCAAAAGTTATTGTTGTTTTGCTGATATAATATAAGCAGATTCTTTATTGAAGTTACCTGAAGTTCAAATTTGATAACTGCAGGTGAGGACATGGCACAATCATCTTCACTGATGATGGATTCATCTCTGAATTGTAGCTCATTGTTGTCCATAGTATCCTGACCATCGGTAAAACCAGGAACCCATCGGCATTTCATGTTGTAGTGACCAATCTTCTTCCAACAAACATTGAGTTCTTGAAGAGCTTTCAAAACTTGGTTCATTATTTCGCGAGGATGCGCATGGGACTGATCAAAATACCACAGTAAACAGATTTGATTATCTGGAGATAAGATAAGAGTATTCATTCAAACATGAAAACAGGAACAAACCTGAAGTCCAAGAGCCCATTTTCTATCAGTTGGGACTTGTGATCTTGCTCCTAACCCGTAGTGATCCATATGAGCAGGAACCCAGTGGCCTACAGGCGAAGCACCCGCTTCAGCTGGACACATAGGATTGGAACCACAGTCCTAGATGAGTAAATTTTAAAATGTTAATAAAAAAACTAATGAAAGATCTCGGGTTCGACAAGCACACAAAATCATGTCATAAAACACATACTGTTGATTCCTGAAACTCGGATTCAAGATATCCACTTGGAACACGGAACCGGTTGTCCAATAACAGGTAGTATGTAACAGTAGCCTGAATCAAGTAACAAACAGCATTTGAAGTGACTATTGGAAATCTAGGTGAGGGAATTAGAAGCATTACATTACCGACAGAAACTACATACATCATTTTGTATTCTGTTCCTAAGAGATTCCGTAACCTGGTTTCTATCAAATCCCATGTTAATCACTTCTTGAATGATCTCTTCATTGATCTACAAAGCATAAGAGAAGTTATTACTATCACCGCAACTCAAGTGACTTCTTTTAATGTCCAAATGGTACTGAAACAAACCTTTTTAGCCTGCTCTACTGTATCAGGAGGAGAAACAGCAAGATAACGAGGAAGATGAGTCTGGAACCAACGGTGTTGACGGACTTCAGGAATGGTGATTCGTTTCACTGGGTCAACTATAAGCATCCTAGGGATCAGGTCTCTAGCCTCAGTTGATAAATGACTTGGAAGAGTGTAAATCCCACCCTAAAGAGAATGTAAATATGAATCAAATTCAAAAGAGTCTTTGAGCTGAATCCAAGTATAACATACAGTACCTTTATTTTCTTGAAAAGATTTGGAATGTTTTCATCATCAAAAGGAAGAGTGCCACATAGCAGAGCATACAATATCACTCCGCAACTCCACACGTCTACTTCGGGTCCAGCATATAATTTACCTGATATAACCTATAACACATAATAGTAAGAAATGATTCACTGATTATTTAAAAAGTCAGATAGATAGATACCTCGGGAGCAGCGTAGTTGGGGCTTCCACAACTGGTCTTTAGAAAATGACCATCCCGCATGACATTACTTAGCCCAAAATCGGCAATCTTGATGTTGCACCTCGAATCTAATAGTAAATTTTCAGGCTTAAGGTCTCTGTGGACAACCATATTGCGGTGGCAATACTCCACACCAGATATTATCTGCAAGGCTAACAACACTCAAGCTCAGAGAAGACAAGATAAGTTACAAACACAATGCTTGTGGTACGAGAAAACAAACCTGCTGAAAAAAATTACGAGCCTCATCCTCTTGTAATCTACCTTTCTCTACAATATAATCAAAGAGCTCTCCAGACTTGACATACTCCATTACGACATAAATGTCACTTGGGGTTTCTATTACCTCATATTGTCGAATGATATGAGGATGCATAAACAATCTGAGAATTTTGATCTCCCTTCTCACTGTACACATTTAGATAAAAAGAAACATAAGGATCACAGAGCTAATTAATTATCAAAGGCAAGTCACTTTGTTACATAAAAATCTTAAGCATAGAATCTAACAATGAATGCATACCTTTCTCTTCCATTTCCATGTTCTTGATTTTACGACGATTAAGGATTTTGATAGCAACCTTATGCCCTGTGACAACATGCTCTGCTATTTTCACCTTCCCAAAAGATCCAATCCCAAGAGTTTTTCCAAGCTTATAATTCGGTAAAATTGACTCCACTCCATTGCCAAATCTATTAGAATGATCCATTTTCTGTTCCCAAATGCAACAAAAAAAAACTCATTAGTAAAGATCTCTTAGCAACAACTTCTCTAAATACAAACATCAGTATTGCATGGATCAACTTAAAAGCCAAGTAAAAAATTGAAACTTTAACTAGTCAATGGACTATATTAACTTGCTAAACTCAAGGAGCATTTTCAATGCATTTAATTTTGGTTTTAACTATAAATCCAAACAAGCCAAAATCTTGCAAGAAACTATGACTACATACACCAAAATCACTACTTGTAATGTTAACTCTGCAACCAAACACATGTAAAGTAATCACGCACAACTTCATAAACCTAACACAAATCATCAATCTCACTTCTTATCAGATGTTCTACAACCAAAATCATTCAAATTTCTGGAAAAAAAAAACGAAACATTTCTCGGATTTCAAAACTAAGCAAGAAATTTGGGTTTAAGAAGACGAAATTGAAAAAGTAAAATTTACCCTAAAACCCCACCCAAATTTGCAATCTTTCTTCGCGCAGATCTCAGAATTGAAGAATTAAAACAAAGACGCAGAATCAGATTGATTGACTGAGAAAAGACAGAGCTATAGAGAAGAATCGTGGAGGTTTTAGTTGGTAGAGATATATATAAAGAAAAAGTTAAAACATACGGTTTTGTGATTCGAAGAAATCTAGGAAACTCAGATTCCAATTCGTAAGTGACGAAGAGCTGAGTCAGAAGGTCCTTGAGTCTTTATGCTGATCTCATTACTAATTTCTAAAAAGTAAAAAAATAAAACAAAACCCAGATAAACTATTTAATGCTTATTGCAAATTTGATTTTAAAAGTTGGTTTTGTAGATTTATACATTTTAGTTTAACTTAATTATTATTATTATAGTTATTAATTATTAATTTACAAGATATACATATCTATGACAATGAGTAGACAAGGTTAATGTTTTTTTTTTGAGAATTATCTCATTTATACATAATAAAATGTGAAA
Source organism: Leavenworthia alabamica (assembly GCA_000411055.1). Classification (NCBI taxonomy): domain Eukaryota; kingdom Viridiplantae; phylum Streptophyta; class Magnoliopsida; order Brassicales; family Brassicaceae; genus Leavenworthia; species Leavenworthia alabamica. The sequence goes on from KE156266.1 coordinate 47,941, forward strand.
TATAAAATCAGCTCCAAAACAAAGGATAAATTGTCCATATACTCTACAAATCACTAAATAAATTAATATATTTTTTCTAATTAATTTATCTCTTTTCCATAATTTTATAAAAAAAGAAAAATATATTTTATTTTAAATGAGAATAAAATTAATTTTAAAATATATATTAGAAATAAATTAAATTATTCTGACGAAAAAAGATTAAACTATTCAATAAAATACTATCCGGCCTACTTAACATAAAATTTCTATGTTATGAGTTGGAGAAATCATAAGTTTTAGCATTGAACCGGGTCCCAGGCAGGTTTACTCCAACCCATCGGTCCGGGTTGAGTCTTGTACCGTTATTTAATTTAATGTGCCGATAGTTAATACTAACTAACTATGGGGTTAATATTGAAAGAAGTAATAAATATAGGGGTGAAACTAAAAATTTAAAAAGAGTGTTTACTATATAAGAAGAAGAACCCTAGAAAAACTCAGAAGAGAGCGCCTGAGGCCGAGCGCTTCCCTCGTGAGTGAGGGGTGGCGTGGTATACCACGAGAAGGGATTATTTTGTGGCGTACCTTAAGGGTGCGTAGGCGCATATCAGACAATCTGGGCTTTCATCTCTGCTTTGCCTGTTTCATTAAGCATTAGACTGTCAAAGCAGATTGGTTTTGCCCTACATTCAATTTTTGATTTTGATTTTTGTAGATCTCTCTTCTGTTCTTATTTTTATGAGTCGTTTGAAGTTTTTGATTTGCTAGATTATATTAGATAGTTTAAATTATAATTGTTTGGATTTACGATTAACAAAATTGATTTTTAAATTATTATTTTAACACTAATGATTTACGATTAACATAATTGATTTTTAAATTATTATTTTAACACTAATGATTTACGATTAACATTCATTACTTTTTTTATATATTTCTTTGCTATTTTTAATATTTTCTCACCTATTGATTTGAGAATAATCTTTTATAACATTTTAATCACTTGTTTTATCAAATATAGTTAAAAATTGAAATAAATTTGTTAAAATTAAATATAATGCACTGCTAATTATAATTTATTTCCAAAAACATGAATCTAGTGGAACTAGAATATGAAAATGTATAGTTAAACCTACTATTATTTTATATTCACATTATTATTATTCAACTCAATAATTTTTAAAAATAAATTACAATGCTATACCAATGACAACCCAATAACTACATATTAAAACATTGAACATATCAAAATGTTAAGAAATAGAAAAAAAAAACTAAATTATTTAAAAAATAGAAATCATATTTTCCAAATCTATTTGAAGACTTGCACCCCATTAACATATGACTTTTTTCTTCTTTATATATTATTGATCACACAAGTTTAAATATATAGAAAATTTCATAGCTGGTCTAACCTTAGACTATATCAAATATGGTAATTAATGACTTGCATCCCATTACATAAAACACAAACTACATCTTTTTTGTTTCTATATAAACATTTAGACATAATTACAAATTCTACACTTAATCTGAAATTACAAATTTACAACACATTACAATGTCCTCGTTTCATACTGTCATTCTTTTGCTTCTCTTGGCTTTGATAGCTATTGTTGGATCCACCAATGGTATTCTCATAATCATCACTTAAATATAATATACCTTGTAATATATGTATAGACTTGATCTAGAGGATATATCAGGATCGCTTAGGATATCTAATAGTTTAAAGATATTTTTCAAAGATTTTTTAATATAATGGTATATTTTCAATTTAATTTTTTAAATTTTTTATATGTTTTTTATAAAACTACTTTTTTAAAATTTTTTTAAATTTAAGATTGTGTTTTTATAGATCTAAAGATATATTTTAGGTTTAAAAAAAAACTTATTTTAAATCAAAAGTTTTTTTGTCTTAGACATCCAATAATTTAAGAGTATTTTTTTAAAAATTTTTTAATATGGTGATATATTTTAATTTTTTTTTTTTTAATTTTTATATGTTTTTTATAAAATTAGGGCAAAGCGGATGTGATTCAGCATCTCAAGCCCGGACAGAAATGAGCGATCAACAGGCGCAACGAAGTATGGACAGCATAGACAGGATGAATAGGATCACACTTGATTGTGAAACTAATAGTGGAACTGGAAACAATGGTTTCATGCCTATTATTAATATATTTGCTGGTCTCTTCTTTCTTATTTTTGTTGCCATTGGAATTTGGTTAGTCTTTGTTCAAAGACAAAAGGCATTGAACTCAGCTGTTGTCCATTCTTATCCAGGTATATCATATATTTTTTACTTTTTTTATTAGATTCATACGAAAGTAACTAGGAGTGGTTATAAATCCAAAACCGAAACTAAATCTAAAAACTGATTCAAACATTCAAACCGAAAATGACCAGTTTAGATACTAAAATCGATTGGTTTATAAATTAAATAGTTTTTGGTTTTAGTTTGATTTTAGATTTGGATTTCATTTTTTCGGTTTATCTAAAATAAAACAAATTATATAAAATATTTTGGTGATTTTTAGTGTTTTTATTTTTTTGGTTTAGGAGTTTTTGATTTTTTGGATTTTTAGTTTTTTGAGTTTTTTTTCAATTTTTCTCGGTTTTATGGTTTTTCGGGACTTTTTGGTTTTTTGGATTTTCGGTTTTTATATTTTTTTGGTTTTTCGGATAATTTTTTTTTTCAAAGCCTAACCAAAACCGAAAAATAACTAAATTAAATTGGTTTGTATTATTTTTTTAATATGTTTCAGTTCCATTATCCAAAAACAAAAAAATCTGAATAGAACCTGAATCCGAATGCGAATACTTAGCCCTACTCGTACCTGTTTAAATATCTATTGTATCCAAGAATATTTCACTTTTATACATTAGAGAAAAATACATGATTTAGAATTAAGTAAAATACATTATTTAATTTTCATACCACTAGGTATAAACAAAATTTTTTATTTAAACAAATAATTAAATATTTAATATAGTGTTGTTAAGATTACTATAACTAGAGAATATTAAAATAAAATATTTATGTAATTTAATAGGAGAAGTGGGAGTTAAAGAGATGGGCAATGTAATGGATCAGAAGACAAAAACAGTTGCTATGTGTGCTCCTGCTGCAAATATTTCAAATTGTGACACTAAAGTTTGAAACATGTTTTATTTCTTAAATTCATTGGATTTGATAATTTTTCTATTAATCTTTTTGTTTGCATGTGGTGTACAAACATATGAAATAATCTTATATTTTGGACATTCAATACTTATCAGTCATTTTGGTGACTCATCTTGATGTGTGTCAAGTTCTGTGTAATCAAACTTTATATTATATATTTTATATATTAAGAGATATTAGATTATAATCCATGTGTTTTGCCGCGTGGAAAAATATATTCGATTTATATTTTTTATTGGTGTATTTTATATATATAGTAGTTTTAAATTTGAAATCAATGATATAACAATAACTAAAATATGTTAGTATATATATTTTTTGGTATTTTTTTGTTAGTTTTTATATTTTTTAATTTATATATTATATTAATAATTGTATTTTTTTTGTTTATACTATAGATTTATCAATAACTATATTTTAGTATATGTGGTCATATTTTGCAGGTTTTTAGGACGTGAAGGTATAATTTTGACAATACCACATGTGATAAAATATTTTAATTAGAATAAATAAAATTATAAATAATATATATAAATAATGTAAATTAATATATAATGTTAGAATCTTTGTACAACCTTTTTCGGTTTTTAATTAGTATTGTTTAAATAATAAGTAGTAGATGTATATGTAATAAAGATAAATTTAACAAATATATTAAAGATAAATTTATTTAACACATTTTGAATTCATTATATTATTTAACACATTAAGAACCAACCACATGACTACCATTTATTTAACTTTAATCTTTTCTAGTGTCATATTTTTTTTCAGACAAAATTGTTTATTCATTATAAGCCCAATAGTGTACACTATTACATTTGAAACAAAAGTAATAGAAACCTAACCCATGTTTTATTACATGACCCATTAATAAAAACATATATGCCTTTATAATATTCAATACAAGAGTTCAACTTCAACATATGGACCCAAAAAAAAGTATTAGTTTGACAAAGTCTCTTTTTCTCCAGTCATATTTTGTCTGCTGACTTATTTCAACAACTCACTCTGCCTTTATAAATATAAGAATCTAATAAAATGTAAAGCATCAATAGACTTTCAAAGAGTAGACAATAATTTCAATTTTACACTTTCTTTCATAATCAAAAGTCTTTTATATACAACAAAATCTTTAGAGGCAAGAAAACCCTCAAACACTCAAAAACTTAAATATAGTAAAAGAAAAATAAAGTTTCTCTTTTAGTGTACAAACAAAGTAAACTAATCACAACAACAAAGAGGACATCTAATAAGACCATTCTCATTACAATCAGGACATGTTTGAAAACCATACTCTTTTTCTTCTTTTACATTTTCATCATCGTCATCGTCATCTTCATCTTCATCTTCATCTTCGTATTCGTAATAAACTTTGCAGCTACCAGAACATGTCTCACAAGGCACAAACCTTATATCTCCACAAGCTTCACATTCTTGCCCATTATTAATCTTACTTTCATCTACCTTTTCACATTTTTCTAAAAGCTTCTCAAGCTTTCCATCTTCATTTAGCTTTCGAATCTCCTCTGCTCCACCAAGATACTTGTTACCCAAGAAAACTCTAGGTAAACTAATCCCAACACCATTGTTGAACTTATCCTTTAGTAACTCCTTTAACTCTTCTTTAAAACCCGAATGCATCGATACATCGCGCTCATCGACTTTAATACCAAGACTCTTTAGTATAATCCGAATATCGCAGCTTTCTTCATAAGTCTTCCTTATACCTCTAAGACTTGTGAAGTAAAGTATCACTTTCTCTTTACCAACACTTAAAGTTTCATCATTTACTTCATCTAAAGAACTCAATTTGATATCGCGAATCGAAATGTGAAACGGATGATCAGAAGGAAGCTCCTGTAATGATCTTCTAAATGAAGAAATGATCTCAGGATCAAAATCTTCAAACCCTTCTTCTTCTTCTTCTTCTTGAAGCCACAAAGGCTTATCAACATTAGCTCTTTCACAATCACCATTACGAGAAACATCAAATGAAAAGCTCTTAATATGGTTAGGTGATCTTAATGGAGTAATCACATCTTCAAGCCCATCCATCAATTCCCATGTATTAATCATCTCTGGCTCTCCAGGAGGTGTTACAATTGGAGTTTTAGATACAATTTTAGGGATTTTATTATTAATCATACTTGACCATACCTTAGCTTCCATTAACTTAGCTTGCAGTTCCAAATTCAATTTCTCCTTCTCTTTAATCACATTTGAACCAAACCCATTTGAAGAGATTTGTGATTGGTCACCAGAAACAAGCTTTTCAGTAAAGCCTGCCAAGTGTTTGTGATTATTCCCAAAAGAAGAATCACAAAGCTTGAGAGATCCAAGACTTGAGGAACTTAAAGTTAACATATGATAGTTATCTTCTGAGTTTTGTGGTTGATGATGAACAGATTGGCTTCTTGGTATGTCTACCGGAGAATATCCTCGCCGGCAATGGAGACAACGCTTACGGTGTTTTGAGCTTGCACAACCCATTAAATGATCAAGTTGATAAAGATAAAAAAGGAAAATTTTAATTTAATTTGGGAAATGAAAAATTGAAATCTGAAACTGGGTTTGGTGTAATCAATGAGATTATAAGAATTTGTTCTAGAGATTTGTGAAAAAATTATAGCTGGAAATAGAGATTGTAAAACAAGCAAAGAACAAATAAAAATAAAAAATTTATTTTTATTTTCTGTCAAGACAGAGGATTTATAGAATAGGTTATAAGAACATCTTCTTCGCCATTGTTTGGTTGCAAAGTCTCTCTCTCTCTCTCTCTCTTGTTTAAGGTTGATGAAGAGAAGAATGAAGAATGGTCAGAGTCTCAGATTTTGGATTATTTATAAAATCTCTCTCTTTTTTTTTTAAGGTCATTTGGTAATGTTCTTTAATTTTTTTGACTATTCAATCACTTTTGTAATTAAGGGTTTGAGGTACTCTTTATTGGATTAAAAATAAATATACTTTTATAGATTTGCTTAAATTAGGAATGATATCTACTGGTTTTTGTTATGTCATTTTCTTTTCATGTAATTTTTTATCTTTATTTATAAGATAGACACAAATTGCTTACTATTATATCTTATGAAATTTTTTTCCAAATTTTTTATGAAAATAAGTTTAAATTTGATTAATTTTATTATACATACATTTAAAAAAAATTAATGACAAATAAAAATTTGTACCTTTTTAATGACAAATTCAATTTCCACAAATTTTGTTGAATGTTTTAAATTGATATATATCAAACATAGATGCAAGTCCAAACCTTAGCCTAGAATTTAGGATTAATGCATTTATATATATTTTACCACTAAATTAACCTTTTAAAATAATATAATTTGTTAAAAAATTAAATAAAAAAAAAACCAATAGGCCAAAAAAATTAATATAAATTTAAGAGTTACAAAAGAACAAAAATTAAACATGACCGTGTTTTCTAGTGACAAAATCAGATCCAGCAGAGATTAATTTTGTATTATTTTATATAGTTATTGATAAAAACTAAATATATTATATTATATATATAATATTTTGTTTAATTTAATATAAAACTAAATATATTTTACTAAATATTTACATATATTAAAATTATTAGATATTATCTATAAATATATATACAGTATATAATTATAAAATAAAATAAAAACTTTAACGAAATAGGTTTGACTTGCATCTAGTAAACGCCTGGATATAATTTACTATTTACTACTATAAATATATAATTTTCCCCCTCAATTTGTGCGTCTGATATTAAAGATGTATAGTTTGACTCAGCAAAAAGTTGACTTTTCAATGTAATCATGTTCATACTGCTAGTCAAGTCATATAAATACCATATTGATAAAAGTTATAGATATATTTTTAAAATCTTAATACATTGACCAATAAAAAATTAAAAATATATTTTAATAAATGTAAAAACGATATGTATTTTAAAATGAGAAAGAGTATTAAATAATAGTTACACCATATACATCAAATTAAGTGGAAGTTGAATAAATACAAAAAATAATGATAAATAATATTACCGAAAAACTGGGGAATCTGAAGAGAAGTGGGTTCATGGTTGGGTAATGTTGGTCTTCTGTCTCGTTTTGTGTTGCTGTTTTTAGACAAGAATTTGATGGCTTCCACTAAACCTTGTTTTATGAAACTTATCTTAATCATATTTTCACATTTAATATACTCTAAATTTTATGGTTGTTCTCATGTATGTCGACGTTACTTAGGAATCATGACTAATCAGTAATACCATTTGTATAAATATTAATATATTTAACATAAAATTTATAAACACTAATCTTTACAATTTCTCTAGGTATAGTTTTTCTTATTTTATCTATTTCGTATTATGTGTAGTTTTATATTTTAATTTTTTTTTTTTTGTATTTATAAGATATTTTTTAGCAAAATTTTAATTAATAATAATTCTTAAAATACATCTAATTTAAAACAAATGGAGTATGTGTTGGATATTATCAATTATTTGTCTACTGAAATTGAATCAATATCTATAATATTTTAAGATATTACAAGAACTACATTTCTTTTAAATTATAACTAATATTATGAATACAGTTTTTGTTGCACCTATTAATATAACTATTTACCCTTGATTTTTTTTTTTAACTATAATTTAACATTACTATGTTTATTTCTATTTACCCTTGATTTTTTATTTTATTTGTTATAAAAGACTAATAATCAAATTTTAAAAATCTATAACTTCTTTTTACAGATACAGTCTTTTTATTTAGGAGGACCCATATAATCACATTTTTTTGTTATTGTAGGAGGATCCATAAACTCTCAATCTGCAATTTTTTATTTTTATTATTTTATTTAATATATATTTAAAAACATTTTATTGATATTGTATAGATAAAAGGTCATTTTTAGGCTATGTTGTTAACAATTTGAAGATGGGCCTGCATGGAACAAGAAAAGCCCAAATACTCTAAAATTGGGTTCCATGGATTTGATTATAGTTGATCTAGGTTTATTTTATTTATTTTCTGATTTGCTTTCTTCTTCTTCAAGTGACAGTGATAATATATTCTTACTCCTCCTAACGACATTGGCCATAATGTAACTCAACTGGCCAACTAAAAAAACTATATATTATATCATGTGAAGAGTATTATCTTATATTACGTATGAGAAACTAACTATGTACTATTCACTTCGTTTGGTCAAATATATAAGTTAAAAAACATGATAAGTATTGAGTGGCGGCGGTCGTCTAAACCTTAAAATACTTTTAAATTTGCCTTGAAACAAATATTTTGTTATAATTTTTAAAATCCCAGTGACTCAGCTGTCTTGGCCATAGAAGAAAATCATAAGACACGTGCACAATTGGTATTTCAAGAAAAGGCAAAACTGAAGGGAATAATAGTATGGTCTGGTTATAACATGGTTGACATGGTCTTAAGGCGGAAGTAAAGAGGTTCACGATAAGCTAATGCATGTTGTCTTGTCTACATATTTAAGGACTTAAAGAATCAATTATATTAAACCAAGTTGTACAAGTAAGTTTAATGAGTAGATATAGTTGAACTTTCGAATAGCAGCCTCTCATTTCCTATATATACATACAATTTATTAACCTCTCATAATATCTCACGTTCAAAGTTGTATATCTTCAATTACTAATACATTGCCTTTCGTTTTTATCTCAAAGATCAAATGGAGAGCCCTCAATCACCACTTCAACCTCCAACATATGGAAACATAATCACAATCCTCAGTATTGACGGTGGTGGCATTAGAGGGATAATTCCGGCTGTAATTTTAGGGTTTCTCGAGTCTGAACTTCAGGTATATCTATCTATATGTTATGGTTAAACCAAATTGTTGTGTAGTCCGAGCCATCAAAGACAATTTTACATGTAATTTTGATATTATTATGCTTCCTACGCATTCATTCCATCTCATGCGTAGTGCATGTTATGAGCAGAAGCACATCAAATATCCGTTTGAGATCTTACGATTTTACTCTTATACAAAAACCCATTCTTGAAAACACAACATTTTTTGTTATGTATAAAGGACCAAAATTTTCGTTTTATACTTCTAACCGGTTAAAACTTAGGACCGGTTCTATGCATACATGGTTTCCATTTAGAATCGATAATATTTACCTTGTTTAAAATCTCTATATATACTTATATTTACATGCATGCACAGAAACTGGATGGAGAAGAAGCAAGACTTGCAGATTACTTTGATGTAATGGCTGGAACAAGCACCGGTGGTCTTGTAACAGCCATGCTCACTGCTCCTAACAAGGAAGGTCGACCCTTGTTTACAGCTTCTGAGATTAAAGATTTCTATCTTGAACACTGTCCCAAGATCTTCCCTCAAAATCATTTCCCATTCTCAGCCTCCAAAAACCTAATGAAGTCCTTGACTGGTCCTAAATATGATGGTAAATATCTTCATCAAATTATTCATGCCAAGTTGGGAGATACAATGTTGAATCAAACACTTACCAATGTTGTCATTCCAACATTTGATATTAAGCATCTTCAACCTACTATCTTCAGTAGTTATGAGGTTTGTTATAATTTATTTTTATTAATTATGAAGTTATAATAAATTAAAAAATTGTTATAATATGTGACTATGTTATAGGTCAAAGTCAATCCTCTGAAGAATGCAATGCTTGCTGATATTGCCATATCAACTTCAGCAGCTCCAACATACTTGCCTGCCCATTTCTTTACAACTCAAGATTCATCTGGAAATGTTAAAGAATACAATCTTATTGATGGTGGAGTTGCAGCTAACAATCCGGTAAATTACGTACTAAAGATTGGAATTATATAATAATTATAAACATTATCGTAACCAAAGAGTGTTCCAAACAATTTTTTTAATATAAAAAATTTTGACACGGTAAATAAATTTTTAAAATAATAAGTTGTCGGAAATCCATCAAAAATTTCATACAACAATTCGAAAAATTTCTTAATTCTATATTATTATTTTACCAAATTCTCTCCCGAATCTGTCATAAACCGTCGCAAATCCATCACAAAAATTACGACGTGTTACCGATGGGTAAGTGAATAACTCTTCAGTAGTCCGTCAGAAATATACAGACAGAAACCCATCAAAATTCCATTTTAAATTTTCAACTTAAGACGATTTTTTCATTTGCGACAGTTTACATCCGACGGTCTTATCCATCAAAAACCTGTATGGGTTTTCGATGGATATGACCATCGGTAATAAATGTTTTCTTGTACTGATTTAGATCTTTTTTTTTTTCCCTCTTGGCCTAGTGGCTTTAATATCCCCATTAACAACGTGGGATGCTGGGTTCGAACCCAAGACATGTGTGATGAATTTCAGAGGTGACAACCATTATGCCACATAATTCCCACGAACTGATTTAGATCTTAAAATTAATTAAATTATTCTCTTATACCAAGAAAATTAACAAAATAGGAAACAATACTTGATATTATTTTTCTAAAGAATAATATATAATATATTGGTTATATGTCAAGTGTAGGCTTTGGTGGCCATTGGAGAGGTAACAAAAGAGATAACAAGAGGGAGCAGTGATTTTTTCCCAATAAAACCAAATGATTATGGAAGGTTTCTTGTGCTTTCACTTGGAACTGGAAATCATAAATCTGAAGAAAAAATAAATGCAAAAGATGTAGCTGATTGGGGACTTTTGAGTTGGTTAACACATGACAACTCTACACCTCTCATTGATGCTTTTATGAATGCTAGCTCTGATATGGTTGATTTTCATCTTTCTGCTGTTTTTAGAGCTCTTCATTCAGAAGCCAACTATATTCGCATGCAGGTAACACAATAAAACTCATTAACCTTATCGTTTTTATTTTCTTTTATTTTTTTGCCATAATTTTTACTTGTTCTAGATAAATAAATCAAAACGAATTTAACCAACGGAACCGAACTAGAAATAGAAAAAGAACTGAAGTTTTTTCTTAAACCAATTAGTAAAAAATTTTACTAAGTTTGATTATTTAGTAAAAACTGAACCCAAAAAAATTGAATAAACCAAAATATTTTTTAACTTTTTTGTTATTTTATTTGTTCTGTTTTTTCTATCTAAATAATTTATTTATGGTCATATGTTTATCTTAAACCGAACCGAACCAAATAGACAAAATAATCCAAATAAACTAATAAAACTAAATAAACTATTATGTCTATCCTAAAACCGAACCGAACTTAAAAAATAAAAAATGCTTTATTTTTATATTCAAAACTGAACCAAACCGAGTTATAAATTTTAAATCGATCGGAATTTTTTTTTTAAAACCAACCTAATGTCCATGACTAATTTCTGAAGTATGAGTTTAAATTGTTTATAGGATGATACATTAAATGGAGATTCTGCTTCTGTTGATATTGCTACCAAAGAGAATCTTGATGTTCTTGTCAAAATAGGAGATGAACTACTCAAGAAACCTGTTTCAAGAGTCAATCTTGACTCAGGTTATAATGAAAATGCTTACCAAATGACCAATGAAAAGGCTCTTATAAAGTATGTTATTGACTCTTAGCAATTTGTTTTATTATATATATTTTTTGTATATGGTTAATATATTTTAATTTTTTGTTATGAAGGCTGGCAGGAATACTTTCAAAAGAAAAGAAGATCCGAGACCTTCGATCACCTAATGGAAAAGTTACAAAAAACAAATAAAGATATTATTATTATAAGTTATTTATTGTTGATTATTAGTTTGTTTCATTAATGCACGTTTGGATTTATTATTATGTTAATATAAAGGTTGTAGCTAATTAATTGTATTTGTACGTTTGAATAAAGTGAATATAATAAACATTTGTTCTTATTTACCACAAGCAATAAAATAATAGTTAATTATAATAAGCACTAGGACACCTCCTCTTCTCTTGTATTTTTCTAGGAGAGTAATGCTATAATTTTGAATATAAATTTTAAAAAATATATAAATTTTAATTATAATTTTTATTAATATAGAAAATATTCATTTGAATTAATTAAATTAAATAGTAGGTATAAAACTGAAAAATATTTGCAAAATTTAGATTCAAAATATAAAACGATATTCAAAATATTTGTATTATTTGTTGTTGCTTGTATAAAGGCTTTTAAATCAAATCTTAGTTCGTAAAACAAAGTTTACTGATAAATAATTTTAAAATACTTGAATAATATTAATTAGAAAATTCAGATAGTTTAAATAAATTAAAGAATTAGTATCAACAAATGAATAAACAATTTTTTCGTTTATAATTGAAAAAAATTAAATGTTAAATGGATTCAAATATTTCATTGTTTACTTTAGATCCCCAATTTTTTTAACAGTATAGAATGAAATGTTGCTAAATTAATAGATCATTAGAAATCTTAAAAGTAAAGTTTTTTTTTTTTTTTCTCTCTTGGCCTAATGGCTTTAATATCCCCATTAACAACGTGGGGTGCTGGGTTCGAACCCCAAACATGTGTGATGAATTCAGAGGTGACAACCATTATACCACATGATTCCCACTAAAAGTAAAATTTAATAAATTAAAAAAGAAAAATATTATTCAAAAATCCTTAGGTATCACTCACTTCTGTATATTACTACCATACAGAGTGGTTACAATTATTACATGCATACGTCGGTTTATAGGTAAGCCTTTACCGATCTTATTATAGTTTAATTTAAAAAAAAAAAAAAAAATACTTATTATCTAACTTAATTATAATATTTGGCATTACTAGTTTGTCTTGATTGATCTTCAGTGCAACTTAGTTGGTCATCTTTGATTTGATACCTACACCACCCTTGCCAGTTGAAGATTCTGGAGTAGCCACCATTTCACAGAAGTGTGTGGTAGCTTTTTCCATGTTCTTAACTGTGTTCTTAAGCTCTTCTTGTTGTGCTGATGTCGCTTTCTTAGTACTCGCGATTTGACTGTTGATGTCTGAAAGTTGTTTGAAGTTCTTCATCACTTCTCCTTGGCATTGTTCCAAGTTGCTCTTCATCTATCATATACCATAAAGAAAATATATGTATAAGATGATATTAGTTAAGGAATTAGAGATCTATATGAGTTTAATGTTATGCACCTTTGCGGATTTGACATATCCTTTGCTAAGTAAAGACATGGCATCATCTAGCTTAACAGTGGCGGCTTTCGATGCGGAAACATAGTCCTTTACGTTTTTGTTACCAATGTTTGAGCAAGTTTGTACAGAAGACTTAAGTTTATCAATGAAGGTCTTGATTTCTGACTTTGTTGCATACTTCTTCTCGAGTTGAGATATGAATGACATTGCTTGATTTGAAGTCTGAGTCTCGACTTGTTGCACTGATGCAGAATATGACATCTTGTATGAACTTTTACTTGATGATGTTTGAGTTTGGCTGTGGCTGTGGCTTTGACTCCCTTCGAATTGGCCTTGGGCTTGGCGTTGGCCTTGGGATTGGCGTTGGGCTTGGCTTTGGGCTTGGCCTTGGGCTTGACTTTGGGCTTGGCCTTGGGATTGGCTTTGGGCTTGGGCTTGGTCTTGGGGATGACCTATTGATTCATAGATCACACTTGATGCCACAACCAAAATCAAACATATTGATAGTGAAATTCTTGCCATTTTTTTAAGATTTTTTTTTTGTTGAAGTAAACTTTTTTTTTTCCTTTTTTCTTTGTTTTATAACTTTTTTTTGTTTTTGTTTTTTCTTTGTGATTGATGATTTTAGTGTCTAAGAGAAGGTTGTTTATATATGTGCTTAAAAATTCTATTTTAAGTAAATAGGAGAAAATAAAGAATTTGTTAAAGGTTGCAATAGAATAGCAAATGAGGTCCTCATTTTTAGCTATCTATTTTGACTGCAATATTATATTAAATGTGATCCACGTTTCTCTTCAATCTATATTTAGAATGAAAAAAATTAAAATGTAATCGACTATTAAATTAAACAATAATTTAAAACCAATATTTCTTGAGATATTTACGCTAAGTTCTTTGATAACCGGGTTCACATCAATTAGTGTACCAAGTTCTTTGATTTTTAGTCATTCTATAATTTCATTGTTATTTCTAGTAGACATAGAGAATTAATCAATGTTATTTATTTTGCTCTATTGTATGATAAAAATGTCTCTAGATCATGATCACTGATTTCACATCCTGTGGAATCCATGTATTCTGATATGTGACACTTGTCTCCTGCTCACTCGAGAAATAGTCAAAGATATATTAGTATTTATTAAATAATACTTTTAAATCGAAATAATCCGAAATAAACTTACAAAAATTATTAAATATAATTTAAAATTAATCGATAAAAACCACATTGACTCGAAAATAGCATCGATTTATCTGAAAATCTACTTGGTATACTAACCTTTAAGAAAGGATGAAGAGAAGTTGTGTAACATATTAGTCATTCAGTAAGATATGTGAGGTTCAAGACAAGTAAATCGAATCTTACTTAACACCTTAACTATGATATATAGTTTAGTCCTAAAACATATAGTAACCATTTTGCTTAAAACATCCAAAAAAATATAAAGAATGAACCTTGAGAAGAATCATATCTAATTTGATACTTTCTATAGTATATGAATTTTCAAAACTCTATTAAATATATGTGTTATTAGTTTGATAGTTTTAATTTTAGGTTTAATAAGTACTGTATATATATTTATTATTGTTAATGCTATTTGTAATAATCTCATAGCTTAACTGGTTGTTGACCTTAAGTTATATGTTAAATGTCATGTTTTAAAAATCGCGAGGCGCTAGTCGGGCGTTCGGGGTGGGACTAACGGCTAGCTAAAAAATCGAAAATTAAATGAAAATTAATCGGGATTAGTTTTCTGAGTTTTATTTTATTATTTTTGAAGTTTTAGTTTTATATATTCTAAATTAAATTTATAACTTTGATAAATTATGACTTCGATTACATCGGAATATTCTTGTGTGGTGCACCATGATTTTGTGTATGATAGCATATGCATATATTATACGTTATATGTTGTATTACGGAGTTGAGATAACACGACGCTGGTTACCCGAACACACTCATACCGACTCCAAACAGTCGCAACACCAGCTCTCACATGGATACTTAAGTAACCTCTTGAGGAGATTCCAATACCATCACCAAGTCTTGATTACATCATTTTTGTTTCATAGCCTAAGTTCCTATATTGATTCTTAGCTCTACTTTTTTTATTGTTAAGTTTTCAGTTGTACTAAAATTAAAAACCCAAAAAAATTCTGGAGTCCTTATTTTGCAAGATTTCCAGGTTCCATTTCTTTGTTAAAACTAAAAAAAAACTTCTGTATTATACTCTGTAGAGCTGTTACAGTGTATCAGTATTTTTTTTCTACTGAATTATTACAAGCATACATAGGTTTATTACAAGCCTTTACTGATCTTATAGTTTAACTTAAAATAAAAATTATTTTTAATTATTAGCTACTTAATTATATTACTGGTTTGCATTAATGCAACTTAGTTTTTCTGAACCATCCTTGCTTTACTCCCCAAAAACTGCTGATTCTGCTGAGATGAAGACATAGATGAAGAAGAAGATGAAGTAGCCACAATCTGAACAAATTGGATAGTGACTTTTTCCATCTTGACTATTGTCTGCTTAAGTTCTGTCTGTTGTGTTGTTGTAACTTTCTTGCTAATCGCGATTTGACTGTTGATAGTTTGTAGTTGTTTGAAAGTGTTTATCATTTCACCTTTGCATGTTTCCAAGTTGGTCTTCAACTATTATACAACAAAAGAAAATATATATATATATATATATGAGAATTTTTTTATGGGCAATTCTTTTAAATACCACTAAATTTATTTTATATTTTATAAAAATTGATTTAGGACAAAATTACCATTTAATCTTTCAATTAAATTAGAAATTAGATTTTATTTTAGGAAAATTATATAAATCCTAAACAATAAATATTAAACTCAAATACTATATATTAAACTCTAACCTTAAATACTAATTCTAATCTCTAAATCAAAATTATAAACACTAAATAATAAATACTAAACTCAAACGCGAAATACTAAACTCTAAATCGTAACCCCTAAATAACAAATAGTAAACCCAAACATTAAACATCAAACTCTAACATTAAATAAAAAAATATATTTTTTATAAAAAAATGTAATTTTTAATAAAAATATATTGTTAATAAAAAATGGAATTTATGTCCAAATAAAAAATTAATGTAATTTTTTCCAATAAACTACATTTGATGGTGTCAGAGGGAATTCTTCTTTATTTAATTTCTTTAATAATTTTAATTTTAATGGTTTAAAATCCATGATGAAGGAATTAGAGATATAATAATTTTAAGCTTATGTTACCTTTGGTGAGCTGTCACATCCTTTACCAACTGTAGACATGGCTGCAGATAGTTTATCAGTGGCTGCTTTCGATGCCGAAACATAATCTTTTGCGGTTTTGGTACCAATGCTTGAGCAAGTTTGTGTAGAAGACTTTAGTTTTTGGAAGAAAGCTTTGAGTTCTGAATTTGCTTCATACTTCTTTTCAAGTTGCGATATGAATGACATTGCTTGGTTCGAAGTCTGAGTCTCTACTTGTTGCACTGATGCAGAATATGCCATATTTCGTGTACTTTGGCTTTGCATTTGGTTTTGCACTTGGCCATGACTCTTTGATTCATAGATTACATTTGATGTTACTATGAGCATCAAACATATTGATAGTGAGATTCTTGCCATTTTTTTATAAGAGATTTTTTTTTTTGAAATAAACTTTTTGTTTTTTAGGTTTTTTTTACAATTTTGATTTTTTTTTTCTTTATGAATGGTTTTACTTTCTAAGAGAAGTGAGTTTATATAAGTTCTTAAGAATTCTATTTTTAATTGAAAAGGAGAAAATAAGGGATTAATTAAAAGTTGCAATAGAATAGCAAAAGAGATCCTCAAGTTTAGCTATATATTTTGACTGCAATATATATTAATGTGATCCACATTTCTCTATAATCTATATTTAGACTATGTAAACTTAAAATTTAATTGATGCTAACATCACTAATTATGTAATTGATAACCGGGTTAACATTTTGATTAGTATACCAATTTCTAGTCATGCAATATTTTCATATTTCTGACTAGTAGACATTGTTATATATGTCGATATCTACTACTTTTTATTTAAGCAGTATTAACTAAAAATTAATCCTATTAAAAAATTGTTGTACAAAGATTCCAACAGTACATTATTTATATATATTTATTTATAATTTTATTTATTTTAATTAAAATATTTTATCACATATGTCATTGTTAAAATTATAATTTCACATCGTAAAAACCTGAACAATACAATCACATCTATCTACTAAGATATAGTTATTTATAAATCTATAATACAGACAAAAAAAATACAATTATTAATATATTATATAAAGTAAACAATATAAAAACTAACAAAAATACCAAAAAAATACATACTAACATATTTTAATTATTGTTATATCATTGATTTAAAATTAAAAATTATTATATATAAAATATATCATAATTCTATTTCATATATATTTATATATAGTAAAAAATATACGTCGAATATATTTTTTACGCGTGTGTTATACTCTAGTGTATATATATATATATATAAAAGGTTAATATTGGAATAGTCACATTAGTTTTGGTTCTATTATTGAAAATCCTCCTATGATTTAGGGTAAGTCGATTTTATGTGTTTGAGGTTATGTTTTGCATTTTCTTTGTTTAGCCTCTGTCCACCATTTTAATATTATTCAATCATTTAAATGTTTCATTTTATTTTTAGTTAATTTAATCAAATAACTCATGGTTTTCATTATTTACATTAACTTATTTGTTTCCATAGTATTGTGGGAACTTAAAGTTTCATGTTTATTCTTCTTCTTATAAAATAGAAAAGGCCAAAACAAAAGGCATATTTGTGTTACAATTTTATCTTTAGTTTTGAAAAAGACCTCTTCACTAATATTTAGATCCCTTTTGGATCTATTTGCATGTTTGCATTATCTATTTGTCATTTCCACAAGCCAATGTTGTGGCACCGAAAATTGTAATAAGTGATGATAATGTTTTGTTGTTTTATTAAAATTGAGTTTTTATTAATATATTGTACATTTTAAATATAATAATTAAAAATAAAATATAACTATTATTTAAGATTTATTAAAATAAAGTTTCAGAAAAATAAAATAATATATTAAAAATATTAATATTTTTTTAATTTATATGAATGTTTATCGAATACTTTCCGTTTTTTAGTTTTTCATAATGTTTGATTTTATAATTTTTACAAANATTTTAATTTATAATTTTTTAAATAATAATAAAAATTAAATATTATCAAATATTCAAAAATAAAAAAATCAATTTATTACGAAAGGAATATAGAAAAAATGACATATGCAATGACGTCATATATCACATGCTAGATACAACGTGTCACGTGCACATGATATAAATCATATTACCATGACTCAAATGAGTTATCTTTTGGACAAATTTACAAAGACACTTGTCTGATTGTCTCACTTAGTTTCTTCTCTAACTATATAATAGAACAAAGATTTGCTCATATCTTTTTTATTAATCTAACATAAAAAATGGACACTGTTTACTTAACTTTATCTTCCTTCATCTTCTTCCTTATTCTCAAGTTTTTACTAAGACCACGACGGCGCAAACTAAACCTACCTCCGAGTCCAAGTCGACCATTTCTTGTTATCGGACACCTTCATCTCCTAAAGCAACCACTCCACCGAAAATTCCACTCTCTCTCCAAATCTTTAAACGATGCTAAAATCTTTTCTCTCCATCTCGGGAATCGTTTTGTTGTAGTTGTTTCTTCTCATTCAATTGCTGAAGAATGTTTCACCAAGAACGATGTCGTTTTAGCTAACCGGCCGGAGTTGATAGCTGGGAAATATACAGGGTACAACTTCACCACCATGGTTGCTGCGTCGTATGGTGATAGTTGGCGTAATCTTCGCCGTATTGCTACCATTGAGATATTCTCATCTCTTAGGCTTAATAGTTTCTTATCTATTCGTAAAGATGAGATCCGACGGCTTATATTTTGTCTTTCCAAAAATTCTCAAAAAGTACGAATTTTTATTTATTATTTGTTATTCATACATTAGCTAAATATAAAAAATAAAAGATAAACTTTTATTAAGGATTATTCGTTTTTTATATATCTAAAAAATCATCTATATAGTATAGTAACTAAATTTATTATCATAATTATTTTGACAAAATATTATAATAATTATCGATCGGTTCATGATATTATTATATTAAATAAATATTATAAATTATATATTTATATTAGAATATAAGTTTGATATTAAAAAGTTTTAATAGAAAGCGGAAAGGACCCTATTTTTATATATATAACATATAAAAAAATTAAGAAATAAAAATTATTTTTTATTTTTTTGGATGATTTGTATTTTATTACATATATTTTATATATTTAAAACTATATTTATTTTTAGTTATTTTTGTTAGTGTTTTTTTTTCCCCTTAGAATGCCCTAGAAGCGGATCCAAATAGGACCGTCGATAAATATGAAAACTTTAAATGTTAAATATTTGATTTAACAATTTTAATAAAAAAATGGTATTTATGTCTAATTAAATAAAATAATGTAATTTTGTCAAATAAACTATAGACAATGATATTAGAAAGAATTACTGCACTTTAAATGTCAAATATTTGATTTAACAATTGCATTTGCAGGAGTTTGCAAAGGTAGAGATGAGACTATTGTTTATGAGCTTGACTATGAACAACATCTTTAGAATGGTGGCTGGGAAACGATTTTTCGGCGACGGAACAGAGGACAACGATGATGCAAAAAATGTAAAACAGTTAATTACCGAGGTTTTAGCTAGCGCCGGTGCCGGGAATGCAGCAGATTATTTCCCAATCCTTCGTTGGATAACGAATTATGAGAAACAAGTGAAAGAATTAGCGAAACGGTTTGACGGATTTTTGCAAAGTCTAGTGAATGAGAAACGTGTGGAGCAAGAAAAGGGTAACACTATGATCGATCATTTGCTTTCTCTCCAAGAAACTCAACCTGATTACTATACAGATGTTATCATCAAAGGAATCATACTTGTAAGTTAATGAGAGATCAAATAGTACTAGTTAAGGTTTTTTTTTATTACAACTTTAACTGATTTTTAAAACTTGGTTAGAATATGATAGTTGCTGGGACGGATACATCTGCTGGAACATTAGAATGGGCGATGTCGAATTTGTTGAACCATCCAGAAGTATTACAAAAGGCGAAAACTGAAATCGATGTACAGATCGGTTTAGACCGGTTAATAGATGAGCAAGACATTGTAAAACTTCCTTATCTTCGGAACATTGTGTTAGAGACTTTACGGCTTTATCCGGTGGTTCCAATGCTTCTCCCTCACTTAGCATCGGAAGATTGTGTAGTGGCAGGTTACAATGTCCCACGTGGCAGTATGTTATTGGTGAATGCATGGGCTATTCATAGAGATCCTAATATGTGGGAAGAGTCTGAAAAGTTTAAGCCAGAGAGGTTTGAGAAAGAAGGAGAGGATAAAAGATTGATGCCTTTTGGGATGGGACGACGATCTTGTCCTGGATCAGGTCTCGCTCAACAGCTTGTAACCTTGGCTCTTGGGTCGTTGGTTCAATGTTTTGAGTGGGAAAGAGTTGGAGAAGAATATATAGACATGAGAGAAAATGAAAAAGGAATCACAATGGACAAAGCTACACCGTTGGTAGCTATGTGTAGAACTCGTCCCATTGTCCATAAGATTTTAGATGTTTCTTATCCATAGTTTCATCATCATATAATTTCATCATCATAAAGTTGTATATTTTGTTGCTTCTTATAACCTTTGAAACACAAGGTAAAGATGACGCATAAAATTTCAGATAATAGAGAGAATCTTTTGAGGTAATAACAAAAGTATTAGTTACTGTCAGATTCATTTCCAGAGTCAATGTTCATGGGCTGAGGGTTCTTGTAATCACTAATCTCATCCTTGTATCGTTTCTTATCAACTTGTGCTTTCACTTCATACGGCTCTTTTTCCTCAGCTATAGTTTTACACAACACAATTAGTGACTTAACACACGAATATTCACAAGCCAAGGTAAAACCAACTTTTTTACCAGTCATTTGACGCCATTTATCTCCAAGCACCTTTCCCACCTCTCCAAATGCTATTCCTGGATGCGTCTTCTTTATGTTCTTAAAAAACAAAAAACCGAAATAAGATTCATGTTAAAGACTAATAATTCTCGGTTCTGTAGATTAAAAGTAAAACAAAAAGAGAGAAGAAGAAGAAGAACTAACATCTCTTTCCATTTGGGAGAAGAACATGAAACCAGACATTGCTCTTTTAGGTGCATTGGGATCTTTCTTCTTTTTCTGCTTCTTCTTCTTACTACTTCCTTCTTCTGCAGCTACTGCTTTCTTCTTTGGTGGTAATCCTTTAGATGATGAAGCCTCTTTCTTTGCTTCCTTCTTTACAGATTTCTGAAATGAGTCCAAACCAGAAATGTTTTAAGCAAATAAAGTTCTAGGTTTGGGCATTCAGGTATACGTGTCGAGTTAGGATAAAATCCGATAAGATTTAGATATATCGGGTTTGGTAGTCTAATACCCAATAGAATAATTTTCCAGATTTGGACGATATTTCGGGTTTAGGATTCTAACAACCAATGAGAAAAGGGTTCAAATTCTGGTCAGATATAGTATTTGTATATATAGTTAGATTTCGGATTTTGTACGACAAGTTCAGATTTGGGTCCAAATATTCCAGTTTAGGAATCTAGGCCCAATAGCATAATATTTCCGGATAAAACTTGTTCGAGTAGGATATATAACATTTAGAAGTGTAGCAGCCAAAGGAATAATTTTCCGACTTCGGATTCAGGTAAGATCCATTCGGGTTCAGATATTTTGGTTTTACAATTATAGCACCCAATGAAAAAAACGAGTTCAGATTCGGGTCGGATATGAAAATATCAAGAAAAGAAAAAAAATTGGTTAAATTTAAATAAACTTTAATTAAATTTTCACATATAGAGTTAGATTTCGGATTTTGTCCCACAAGTTCAGATTTGGGTACATATTTTTTAGTCTAAGAATCTAGCTCTCAATAAAATAAAGTTTCCGATTCGATTCGGGTACGGTTTAGATATATTGGGTTTAGAAATGTAGCAGCCAACAGAATAATTAACATGAAATAGTTAACAAACCTCTTTGTCTCCTCCACCGCCTTCACTAGCATCAGAGTCATCTCCACCAGAATCATCAGTTGGTGAACCACCATCATCATCTTCACCCATAACAAAGTCTTCATCCTTCATAAATTTAAAAGTCAAAAACATGAATGATCATTCATAATATGAAGTAAATTCAATCAAACATATACAAAAAAAAGTATTTAACCTCCTCATCACTCTCATCAGCAGCTTGGTTTCTAATACGCTCAAGATGAGGATCAACAGCATCATCATCATCATTATCTTGAAGAACAGCAGCAACACCAGCTGTAGTACCCGCACCAAGGTTCATAATCTTCAAACCCTTAGAGCTAAAAGAGAAGATAATATTTACTCACAACTACAATTAAAACTAAATACATAACTTTCGAAAACTGAAATATAAGTTCTAACCTTATGAATGAATAGAGATTGTGATACTCATTTCTTTGAATATTACGGAACAAATGTTCGTGATCGGTTTTAAGTCTTATGAGAAGATCAAAGTAATGCATGTTAGCACCACCAGCAGCATGTCTTTCAAACTCCACATAATCAATCTAAAAAAACAAATGGGTTTGAACAAACTATAACTCTTATCTCAAAGTCTAACAAAAGAGTCCAATCATCGATATCGACAAAATACCTCATCATGAAGTATAAGTGTTGGAGGTTTAGGTAAAAAGAAAAAGCCCTTCTCAAGTGGATAAAGAACACCATCTTCTGCTTTAAGAGATGATTTCACAGCAAAACCATCTTGTGCACTGCGGAACTTACCTGGTTTAGTGATCTTTGCACCAGACAGCCAACGCAACACTGTGGTGAATACTTCATGAATGAGACCCTGAAAAATTCATAGTCATATCATTAGAAATCTTATTTTTATAAACAAGTAATAAAAATAAGCACAGACCTTATATGATCGCTCCAACTTGTCCTTGAACTTTGTATTCATAAGATCATCACTAATTGAAAGTTCACTTTCGACAACAGTGTCGGTCTCAAACTAGACAAGGTGGGAAAAAAACAGATATGTAAAGGATAAAAGAAACACACATAAGATGAAAAGTAACATTTATTACCTGCATGACAATATGTGGATACATTGTCTGACCTTTCCGAATTGGCGGGTCTAGAGAGATAACAACAAATGTATGCGGCTGGTTTGACTACTCAGGCATAAACAAGTATACGATTAGGCGATAATAAATTTGATAATCCCTCTAATATAATGAATACCTTTGGAAGCAAAAACAAGCGGACAACACTACTGTATTGGATTTTAAAGTCATTAGCTTGTCCTTGTAATCGTAAAAAGGAAAGGTGAAGTTCAACACTGTACCGACCCCTATGAAACAAAGAACAATCATGTAATCACGAGATTATAAAGGTATAGTCATAGAAACGATGAATCAACAATCTTTACCTAGGTGTGAGAATTGCAATACCCTCGAATGTGACAACGGCTTCCTCAACTCCAGCACCAACATCAGCCATTGACATGATTTTGTCACGAAAAACCTAAGAACTCTCTAGTCATCAACAGAAAAAAACACACACACACACAGATACATATAATCGAAAAATCTTACTTGAGCAGGTGGACGATTTTCATCACCAACAAACTGAGTATTGGAATTGGGAATATGAAAACTTATCTCCATCAAAGAATCTTTCTGCAAAATCGATATAATATAATCAAAAAATAAATCATCTACAATATACACAGTTACACACAACACATGAATTTATAGATTACTTCATTAGCACCAGCAGTATCATCAACATGAAACTCCAACATAACATCATTTTTCCCTTGAAGTTGAGTTTGTGAAACATCAGCTAAAGACACTTCAAAAGCTTGCTTAGCACCAACCGAAAAAGTCAGTGTATTCCCTACACAAAGAAACAAAAACACTTCACTTTAAAAACCACAAATGTGAGTTCCAGTGCACGAGATCTTGTAACTTACCAATGAGGCCCTATCAATTAGTATTATAAAAAGAACTCACCATTCAAATCAACTTCTCCCCAATTACGACCACTAACAGATAACTGTTTCTCTTCAGGAGTTTTACCAAAAGAAGTTTGGAAAAAACTAGTAAGACTTGAAACATCCTAACGAAAAAAGCATAAGTGAGATAATTGAAAGAGAAGAAAGAAGAGTTTATAAATGAAGAAAACAAACCTGATCTCTAAAACCAATGAATTTATAGTATAAACCATCTCTAGTTTTGATTCCTAATTGATTAGTTCTTGGAACTTTCATCCAACTAACACCAACAATATCAGATTTATCAACTTCTACAGCTTTACCACCTCCTTGTTTCTTCCATTGAATACCTCCAGAGTTGATTTTAAGAAGTCCTGGGTTCTAATAAATATATAAAATTGAAAATTAGCAAATTAACCCTAAACAAAGTATGCAGCTTCAATATATTTTGCAATCGAATGAAGATGAAAGAAACATTTTTTCCCTGAAAATCTCAGATTTTTCATATTTTTGAATCAAATGGTTAAGGGAATAAGAAATTAGGGTTTTTGAAGGAAGAGGAAAAGGCGAAAGCTCTAAGGAAGTAAAAGATGCGTTAGAGTAATAAGAGAGAGAGATAGAGATGGAGTGAGAGGGGAACGAACCGTTCCGCCACGACCGCTGAGAGAGATATTATTGAAGGAATGGCCGTCCGTCATTGTTTCCGATGAAGAGAAGAGCGAGAGAGCGAGCGACGGAGAGGGAGNGAAAAACTTTAAAGGCATTAGGAGTCAGTGACACAGTGTAATATAA
Organism: Leavenworthia alabamica; assembly: GCA_000411055.1. Taxonomy (NCBI): domain Eukaryota; kingdom Viridiplantae; phylum Streptophyta; class Magnoliopsida; order Brassicales; family Brassicaceae; genus Leavenworthia; species Leavenworthia alabamica. Next base: position 73,181 of record KE156266.1, read on the forward strand.
ATCCATTAAATTAACAAAATTATCATTAATTTTCAAACGAAAATATTAAAATATTTTTGTATGGAATATATATTACAATTTTTTTTAATTTAATAAAATTTTACTAATAACATAATAATTTATTATTTAGAAAATAAATTTTCTAATCAATAAGAAAATAAATCAATTAGTTTTAAATTTCTTAAATATATAAAAAATATATTTTGTTTTGATCACTTAAACAATATAATATTATACATAATATTTATTTAAATAATTTTTAAATTTAAATTAAATCCAAAGATTTATATTAGTACATACACTTTTTAAAAAATAAAAATCCTATATAATTTCCTTTTCTCAAGTACGGCCCTGGATAAATTTGATCAACTCTTCAGTTTATTCCTACTTTTGAAATCGCAACCAAAATCTTTTCAAGGAACATATTCAAACACAGAAAAGAGTTTTAAATAATTTGATATTACACGAGTTTATTGGCAGTAATGAAACAAGCAAATAACATGGCAAAAAAATTACAAATAGGAGAGACTTTTATTGGGCAAGTTTGAATACATGCACTCACACAGAGCAACATAAACACTGAATGTAAACAGCAAGATTGTACAGTACAGCAGACATAAACAGTGAAAAAAAACCATGTGTTTTTTTCTTATTCACCAATTTCTTTCTTACCAGACTCAGAACATGTAGACAACACTGTCATGGATCCTGGACTTTTGATTCTGTGCAACACATTCTGATATCCACATCAGGTTTCTTATCTCTTGCTCTCTCAACCTCATGTATGCGAAGAATACAGCATAATGAAACTACAAATTTCATCCATTGTTAGTATTAGAACTCAAGATTGCGAGAGAGCTATAACAACATCTTCATAAAATGAGATTTGAAGAACAGACCTGTTGCTCAAAGGCTAAGCAAAGCCTCCTAACTTCCTCTTCATAAAATGCCTTGTCAAGCATCTGGCTCTCTCCATAAGACATCTTTGAGAATATAGCTTGATAAGGTGGGTATTTCTCCATAACACCACGAACCTGATCGATATCCTCGCAGATAGCAAGCTCCTCATGACCATATGGATAGCTGCAGAGGCAAAAATCAAAACCATGGTTTATGCAAAGTTATAATTTGAATTATCAAAATCGAAATTTGAATTATCATTTGTTTATAGAATGCTTCTTACAGGAGACCAAAGTTAGAGTAAAGTTTCTTCCTATCTTCCCTTGTGAGCTCAGTGCCAATGCTGCACAGAAGATAATCAGTTTCAGTGCATATATTAACAGAGTAACACAACAATGGTAACATCTTGTGCATAAAGCAGTAAGTGATTACCTATTGATGGTGATATTTACTGCTCTTCTGTCTGCTTCAAAGGATAAAAGGTCAGACATTATCTCTGCAGTTGCGCCACCAAGTTTCTATTTTTGGATACAATACCAAAAAAAGGGTTAGCTAATACATGTAGATTCTGCATTTTCAGAAGATAAAACTATTTAGAAGTCGACTAAGCACCTGACAGAACTTGTAAAAATCCTCAAGGTATGCTTTGTAGAGGGTATTCCTCATAATCTCTATGTTCATGTCATCAAGATCCTACATTTAATACGATATGCATGTGATACAGCATTCGTAAAAGAAACTAGAGTAATAAAATCCTTATTCTATGTACCTCCGAAGTTAAGCATTCAGAAAAGTATGGAGCCAGAGGAGTGTCGACAAGCACCAACCTATAGAGTTCCCGCATGTTCTGAGCAACCGCTAGTGTAGCAATACTGGAAAAAGAGAGAGGCATGAGAAAAAACATGATGAAATAACCAAAGAAATAAATAAGGTCAATGCAGCTGTGATACCTGTCAAACATGCCTAAAGGGTGACATTTCTCGAGCAACTCTTGAACATCTCTCTCGTGCAAGGTTCCAGTAACAATGAGCACGACATTGTCAATCATGTGGCCATATCTGCATTACAATATCAAAAGAACAAATCCAAGACCTTAAATCCCAGTAATTTGGAAGAAAACTTAACTATCAAAGCAACGTTTTAGAATGATCATAACAACATAGTGAAATGAGTATTTGCTATGTAATCTCAGTAAATCAACTATGAGAAAGCATATGCTTATAATCATCAACAAGCATTACCTGATGTACTCTAAAAAAGTAGACATTGGCTCAGTAGCTTGACAAAGCATATGCTTGTAATCATCAACAAGCTTAAGCGTACACTTCTCCACAATTGTGGTCGTATGTAGTGGTGATGGTTCTGCAGGCAATGCATTAAACATCAGATTTCAGATCCATTAAAGAATATGACATTTTACATCGAAATTTCGTCAATTCTCAGATCAATTTAGGGATTCGAAACATTTTTAATGCCTTAACCCACATACGTAATGAAATATCAAATTTCACAACTGAATCAAATTTGATGATCATGACAGACCGTTTTGGAGGTAAGAGCCGTATTTGGTAGCAGAGAGATGCATCTTAATGTCGTCTAAATTCTCACACTGACATAGGTTATTGTAATCGGCGGTGGTGAGAAGAC
>KE156266.1:75742-86137 GCA_000411055.1 Leavenworthia alabamica
CCATGGATGTTGAAGGTAAGAGCCTCGAATCCATACATCTTTATTTGCTGATTGAAGGATGATTCAGATCTCAAAGATTGTCGCTGGAGATCTGATCTGAAGGAGAGATTGACACGAAGAAGATGGATGATGAAGAGATAGTTTCGAATTGATTAGATTTGTTTGGAAACTCGTGTATCATTTTAAACCAACCGGTCTGCTAAATCGGCGTATGACAAGTATTCCCCTTTAAACTATCTCTCGGCAATAAAAATTTTTACCCGGTTTAAAAAAGACCGAATCCTACTTAAAACTTTAACCCGATCTGAATTCATATCAATGATTTTAGTGTTAATATATTAATTTAATATCAATTTATAAGTTAATTGCTAAATTAACTTACCAAAAACTCCTTGACTAATTTAATATTAACTTTTTTTTTAATTGTCATTTATATTTTTCATCTTTTTTATTAACTAAATTATAAAAAATAAACTATTACTAAAATAAATCTCATAAAAATCATTTAAATAAAAAAATAGAAAAANAAAATTGATTTATTTAAATTATTTCAGTTGGAATTTAAAAAATTATAAAAAAAACATAAAAATAATTTCAACAGAAAAAAAAATTAAAAAAAAATAATTTTAGATTATTTTGATTCGATAAAAAAATATAAAAATTATTTTAATAGAGAAAAATATAAAAAATTAAAAATAAATTTTTATTTATTTAAATATATTGGTTCAGCTTATGATAAAGAGATAAACATAAAAAATATTTAAATATATAAAAAGAAAAAACAAAACTATCATGTTTTTCGCTGTTGTTAAAAGTAGTTACATACTTTGTAGCAATTAGATGATTTATCAACATATTCAACAATCTCTTAATATGAACATATTATACAAAAGCTTAATATATAAAAAAAACACCAATGCATATCAGAACATATATTACAGGGAAAAACATACGTTTTTATAAACAGATTTTTTTATCCTCTAAATAACTTTACACTCAAACTTTACATTTCTTCTACACATTAAATTCATATATCAAAATCTTTGAACCTTTCAGGACCAAAGATATTTTCTTAGTTCCATCAATTCAAAGAACACAAACAAAGATCCTAACATACCAAACTTTCTAAGCTTCAGTATCCACATACCATCTCTTTGATCTAAAGCTGCAACCTGCTCTTGAATCAGAAACAATCAATTAAACAAGAAGCTAGCCGCAGTCCGCAAAATCATGGCTCTTTTCCTTTAGGTTTTGGTGATTGAAGGGCATACCGATAAGGTGAAGATTGAGTGGCAGGCAGGTTTAAGGTAGACAAACTCCTCAAAGGAGGTCCATTTCTAGACACAAACCCTCCTCCTTGTGTTCTGATTCCGGTTTTAACAACAGACTTCATTGTTTGGAAAGAAGAAGAAGAGCTAGCAAAGTCTTTAAGATTTGGTAAAGGCTTTAATGCTTCAACAACTTCACTCATCTTTGGTCTAGCTTTTGAATCTCGGTTAAGGCATTGTGCCGCTACTTGTGTGGCTTTCTGAGCTCCCTTGATTGAGAAATGACCATCTAATCGAGGATCTAAAAGCCGGTAAAACCTTTTCTTGTCTAAGAGATGAGGTCTTACCCATTCAACTAAGTTTTGTTCTCCATTTGGCCGGGTTTTATCCACGGTTCTTCGGCCAGTTAGTATCTCGAGTAAAACTACTCCAAAGCTGTATACATCACTCTTTGTTGTAAGATGTCCTGATTGTTCATGTCAAAATTTTCTAAGTTCAAATGCTTAAACAACAATGTGATAACCAAAAACAAGGGCAATGATAGCTAACATTACCGGTCATTACATATTCAGGAGCGGCGTAACCATAAGTTCCCATAACCCGGGTCGATACATGGGATTGTTTATCACCTGGAGCATCTTTTGCAAGTCCAAAATCAGAGAGCTTGGCATTATATTCCTGAAATGGTCAAAAAATTTAGATCAAAGGAAGGCTTTTGTTGGGTTACTTTGCTTCTAGACATACCGCATCTAGTAATATATTAGATGTTTTGAAATCGCGATATATGACTGGCTTCTCAGCTTCTTCGTGAAGAAAGGCGAGTCCTTTAGCTGCACCAAGTGCAATTTTCATTCGAACAGACCAAGGAAGAGGTAAAGTCCCTGAACCAAAATTGAAAAAAAAAGTTGAGAATCATGCTCTCATGAAGAAGAAGATTTGCAACAGTTTGTGATTGAACTTACTTCTAAAAAGATGGTTCTCCAAACTGCCTCGTTGCATAAACTCGTAAACAAGCAGCCTTTGGTCTTCTTCCATGCAATAGCCTATCAACTTAACAAGACTCGTGTGAACAAGGTTTCCAAGGAAGTTAATCTCAGCCTGAAAATAAATAGCAAAAAACATCAACATTGTCCATAGAAACCAAAAAGAGAAGACCATAACCACTATCAAGGTACAGAGATTGGTCATTACCAGCCACTCCTTGTGACCTTGAAGACTATCTGGGTTTAGTGTTTTGACTGCTACAGTTAGACCAGTACCAGGTTTTACAGGTGCAGTTCCATTTTCCTCTATCCATCCTTTAAAAACACATCCAAACCCACCTTCACCAAGAAGAGACTCTGGTCTGAAGTTCCTAGTGGCTAACTTAAGGTCATTAAACATGAAAATCCGTAGCTTTGAGGAATACTTCAATTCCCCACTGATTAGAGGCGTTGACGAACCGCTCTCCACACTGGCTATGTCTTTAGTAGTAACTACTTGAACTTCAGGCTTCTCATTAACTTGCTTAGGTTCTGCTTCATTAAATATAAAACAAAAGAAAGTGAGTATTAAATAAGTATGGAAAAAACCAAGTCTCACACTCTAATAGTAACATAAAGGTTAAGCCCATAGACAAAAGGACATGGCAGATCATAGAATACTGCATCAATAAAAACACATATAACAAAATGATATCTTTCAAACACAAATAAAAAGCTTATCACAAGCTGAAAACTACTAACTTAGAAGAAACCTTGTCATTTACATAAATACATACATCTATATAGAGGGAGAAAGGCTCTATCTTGAAAAAACTCACATACATACACAAGTTCTACCATACAAAACACAATTCTTCATATAATTTACAAAATAATGAACTTCCAATAATAGATATCAAAACTTGTCTTTAGAGCTCAAGTGTCACCACATTTTGAAAGAAAATAATTTAGGAGACACTTTGTCATCTATAATTAATAACATACATACAAAAAAATAACTTTTAATTTTAGTCATCTATATAGAAGGAGAAAGAGATTTACCAATAACTATAGTAGCATTCATGGAACTATCAACTTTTGAACTAGAAGAGATACAACTAAACAATGACATAAATCTAAACCAAAACCCAGTTTCACTATCATCTCCATCTTTCTTAACATTCTTCTGTTTATTCAAATTCTTCCCTTTTTCAACTTTTTCTACACCCAATTTCTCCACTACTTCTTCTCCTGTAGCCATCATCAAACTAAGAACTCTACTTTCCAATCAAATCACCATAAGACTAAAACACAAAAGCCAGGAGAATAGATCACTCCTCTCTCTGATCACATATTTGAGTAAAAAAGCTAAAAAGTTGATCAGACCCAGAAAACAGAATCAATAAAGAACGAAGATTTATCCTTTTCTCCACAAAATAAAAAAACCCAATTCTCTCACAGTATAAAATTTGATCCTTTTTCCCCACAAAATCGAAAAACCCAACTTCAGTACAAGTGATTTTGAGTTCCTTAACTGGAACAAAGAAGAGAGAAAGAGAGAGAGACGATGAGTGAATGAAGAAAGACAAACAAATGGAGATTAGATTCGCAGTAGAAAGTTTTAATCAAAAGGAAGATTTTATTTTAGCGAGAGAATAACAGAGCTACGAAAGGGCATCTCCGGAGAGAAGAGAGAGAGTGAAAGAGGTCAGCAACGAGCAGATCGGGCAGCTACAGTTAAGGCTAATTGTTCACATCTTGGGCAATAAAAAAAAATACGCCTACAGTATATAATTATTATGATACTATATTTAAAACCGATCGTTTATTTTTAATATAAATTTATAGTTGTTTTGTATTTATTAACTGGTTATATAAATTATTTTTCATGTAATTTTGAATTACTATTTTTAGTTATTTATAGGTATTTTTATTTTATTTATTTATTATATATTTACTTTTGTTTTTTGTAATTTATTAAACTTAATTAGAGTTGGTCTATCCTTCGGATGGACTTTTGTTTACGAACTTTTTTAATATCGGAAGTAACATTAATTAATATTTATAAATTTATGTAAATAAATAGATAAACATAGGTGTTCCGTGCTTATATTAGAGAAAATTAATATATAAAAAATCGGAGATTTTTTTCACAAAGACGATTTTTAGGCAAAAATATTAGTTGTTTCAGAGTATATGAATTTTTATCCGATTTTGTGTTTATATTAGTAGATGTTAGTGTTGATTAACTTACGAGTGTCTTGTCGGTTTGCGATCTACTTATATCTGTCAGTTTGTCTCTGGCTATTTTTATCGGTTTTAATTATCTTTTTAATTACTGAATCATGTTTTTTATGTTTTAAGTGTTTTGATTGTATTGCTTTGGCAGTTCTGTCGTCTCAACATAGAAACGGTATATTTCATATCTTGTTTTTTCTATATATTTTATATTTAAATTATGATGTGTTCGTTTCGTTGATTCTAATTTTTTTTATGTTTTAGTCTTATGTTTTGCTAATAATATTTTTGAATTAACAAAATTTATTATTCTTGCCAAAAAAATATGTTTTATCACCAAAAACATAAAAACATGTTTTTGTAAAAATATATTAGTTTTGTGTAAAATATATTAATAAAATAAAATAAAACAAAACAATGATATGGTAACTTTTTAATTGCATATAAAATAAAGAATTAAATATTATTTATTGGTATAAAATAGAAAAAAAAAATTCTAACACCATCAATTCTAATTTATTGGTTAAAATTATATTAATTATTTAATTAAACATAAATATATTTTTTTATTAAAAACTACAGATTTATTTAAGTTTAGAGTTGAGTATTTAGTGTTTAGTTTAGAGTTTATAGTTTGGGTTAAGAGATTAGAGTTCAGTATTTAAGGTCATGTTTTAGTATTTAGTATTTACGGTTTACTGTTTAGAATTTTTATTTCAAGAATAGAATTTAATATTTAAGATTAAGATGTAATATTTAGTATTTGTGTTTAGTATTTATTGTTTAAAATTTATGCAATTTCTGCAAATTAGAATTTAATATTAATTTAATTGAATTTCTGAATGATAATTTTTTCCTAAATCAATTTTAATAATATTTGTAAAATAAAAAAAATTAAATCTAGTGGTATTTAAGAAAACTGCCCATTAAAATATGTATTTTTTCATTTATAGTTAATTGCACATGAATGTTAAAAGATATATACAAATAATATAATATTGATATATGACTTGTCTTTCAAAAGTTACCATATCATTATTTTATTTACATTAATTTTGTAAAAAAATATATTAATTTATATTGTATAAAAGATATTAATAAAATAATATAAAACAATAATATGGTAACTTTTGAATTGCATATATAATATAAAGCATGTCATTTTTAATTAATTACATGGATGCAGCTACAAAATAAAAACGAACAAAATTATATTCAGATGCAGCATATAGATGCAAAAAATCTAAATTTTATGTATATATATATTAATTGTAGATATTATATATAATTTTATATTCTATTAATAAATCATGTTCTGTTCAATCATGATCTAAATAGATGATGTGAGGTTTTGTGGTTGTGAATTAGGGATAGTCACTAGTGGGACAAGTTGAAAAGCAACAAATTTGATGATGTGATTGATGAGCCTTTTGCCACATTTTTTTCTAAATACATTTGATTGATCAAACCATATCTTCTGATTTGGTGACATGTTTTGTTTGAGTAATGTGTAAATGGATTTTATAATTTTTTATTTTTAGTGAAGGATAAAATAGAAAATACATTAAAAACATAAAATAATATCTTTTAGGAAACAAAAAAAATAACAATTTTCATAATATGGAGATATGTAAGCTTTTTTTTTGTTTAAAATAGAAAATAGTTTTAAGATTTAATCTAGTAAATTATATATTCAAATATATTTTTTTGATTAATTAGTAAGCTTGACAAGTTTCATTATTATGTCAGTGGCAGTGGAAACTGGAAAATTAAATAATGAATATGTCATTTTTATAATATATATTTCTTTGTTGGTTGGTTTACCACTGAGTTGCTTTTACTGTATTTTTGGGTGGCCAATTTGGAATTTGTAAATGAAAAAAATATTCTAAAATGTAAAAATATCTCGGTTATAATTGCTTAAAATTTGTCAAATATCAAAAGAAAATTTGTTTATGTTATACTTTTTTCCTAATAATAATGATATTTATTACTTCATTTATTTTTAAAAGAATGTCATTTATATTCTCATTGTAATTTTTAAATAAAAGTCTAATTTATCTTTTATCTAAAAGTAAAATTCTTTAAATTTTAGATAATATATCAATTAACTAATAGTATATTAAATAAGGGCAAAATTTGTAAACAATGTTAAAATGGGGCTTTTATTAAATAGAAAAAGTATTGGTTAAAAATGAATGAAATTAAAATAATAAAAAAGTGAAACATAAAGAAGGTGAACTTTAAAAGCAATGTGTTCACCACTCATTTATATTCTTGGTGTGCCACTAAATTTCTTAAGAGTCTACAAATCATTACACTTTGGCTAAATTCATAAACTCTTTTTTCTTTTTACTTCATAAGTTTACTTCATCGCTGTTCAATCTCAGCAATTTTCGGGTTTTGGTCAGTTTTCATAATACAATTCGGTTTAATGTAATTTTAAACCGGATCACGAATATTACAAAATCCATATTTTACCTTATAAAATAATTTATTAGATTTAAGTTTACAACAAGCGAATTTTACTTGCCGGATATTTTTTTGTCAAACCTGGTTAATTTTTTTATTCATTTAAACATATAAAATTTAAATATAAAATCAGTTTATATGAAAATATAAAATTTTATTCCAGAGATTTGGATAGACAGTGCGAAGATCGAGGATCCCATTTTTTAATTTAAAGAGAATAATTAAATTAGCTGCTAAAATTTTTTTACTGTTTTACAAACATACTTATATTATTCATATTGAAAAAACTAAAAAAATAGTTAAATTTGGATATCAAAATATTGAAAAAACGAAAAAATAAATATATTTCGATAAGTTTTAGTTAATTTTCATAAATATAAATAAAAAATTAGAATATTTTAGTTTAAATATGTATTTTCTTTCTTGTTCTAGTAAAAATTTTAGATTTAAAATTTTAAAATTAATAAAATAACTTTCCAAATTTAATTTGGTTCAAATTTGAATAAAAATATATTCAAATTTCAAATATATTAAATTTAACATACAATAAATAATTTTTGATAGGATCCAAGTTGGATGCTTCTGATAAGTTTTTTTATTTTATGTCTAGGACAAAATATAACCGTATCTTGAAATATGAAATAACACCTTGTACTTATTATATATGATATATGACATATAAATAAATAAATGATGTCAAAAAAATAATATTAATAAATAAAAAAACAGGGTTGGGTGCATGCAAGGCCGCAATCGAAGCACATGAAAACCTAGGGAATTGCTCGCAGGTTTTAATGTCGCAAGAAGACGAATTTAATTCCATGCATGTGCTTCATTTACTATAAATTCTACATTTAATTTTAATAATTAAAAAATCAATCAATGCCATATAATATCTTATACTATATTGTTTTTGTTGTTTTTTTTTATCTGTTCATGATCAGGGGATTTGCTTATGGAAAGTTGAATTTTTTTTATTCTTGAATTCAACTTACCAAATTATGTTTAAATTTATAGTTAAATTATTAAAAATTTGTTTATGGAAAGTTGAATTTTGTTCCTAAATTAAAGTTACCAAGTTAAGGTGGTTTTAAAATAAACAATCATGGTAAATATAGTTGGGAACTTCTTAAAAAAAACATAAGGTAAAGTGAAGACATAAGCATAACATAATTGGTGGTGTAGTAGTTTCTATCATATGAGTAATGTTTTTTTAAGAAAACCAAAACATGATGATAAAAGATTTAAGTCTCCGCATTTGGATTTGATTTCGGTTTTGGTTTGATTAATTCGGTTTTTGGATTATCCGAATAAAAGATTATAGACTAGAATATAATCTGAAATATTATTTATTATATTATAATAGATACAAATTAAATATATATATATATTAAATATATATTTAACTAAATTATCTAAATATAAATTATTGGATAAAATTAGTTTTTATATTATTTTTATGCTATATTATTTTATATAAATTTTTTAATAAAATATTGTTTTTGCATAAATTTACTTAGTAGTATGTTTTAAATAATTAATAATATTAATTTACATAAAAACTAATAAAATAATATAAAAATTAATAGAATAGAAAAAATATTTAATATTACAGTATTTGTAATAAATAAAAACATGGAAGACAAAAAATAAAGATTTCAAACTTTAAACCTAACTTCAGATATGGAGTTGGATTTGGAAAACTTTAAAATTTGAAGATTTGAAGTTATTGTTGAAGATGATGTTAAACCAAATCAAATTTGAATCAACTTTGTAATTTGGATCAATTTCGATTTCGGTTTCGGTTTTTTATTTTCGGATTTATGCCCATATATTATAAATATTTAAAATTCTATATAAGTGTAACAGCCGAAGTTATGGGTTCTATCTCTCTTTGTTTCTATAAATAGCGGCCTTCAAGCACATTCGATAAATGAAACATTAAACAAAGACATCACAACAAAAAAAATCCATAAAAAAAAAAAAAAGAAATCATTCTCCAATTTTAATATTACACAAAAAGTGAAACTCTTAAGTTTTTTTTGCTGTCGTTTAGTTAAGGTGAAAGTGTCGTTTTAATCTCTCAATTAACTTTGGAACAAAAGAGAAATGAGTAAAGAAGAGAGTGGAAAGAAGAAGAAGAAGGGTTTAAGAAGTGTTAGGTCAATATTTATGCATGCAGATCATGTTGATTGGGTATTGATGGGATTAGGATTCATCGGAGCTGTTGGAGATGGCTTCACAACTCCTATTGTTCTTCTCATCACAAGCAAGCTCATGAACAATCTTGGTGCTTCATCTTTCAATACTGAAACCTTCATGCAAAGCATTACCAAGGTCATCTCTCTCTCCTCTTTATTACAATAACAAAACTACTTCATCAAAAGTTTTATTTATTTTATAAAGTTTTTTTTAGTTTTTTTTGTTTTTTTTAAGATCAACAAAAATTACAAATTGCATCCAATAATTTAGAGCCATTTTTAAGATTATTTTTTAGTAATTGAAAATTTTTAAAAAAATTTATATGATTTTTATAAACTAGTTTTTGTTTAGTTTTTATAGTTTGTAAATTATAAATTACCGTAGTTGTAACTGTTTGATTTGTGTTACAGGTTATGTTCTAATACACTTTTATATTTGTGTTTTTATGGATTTAAAAATATATTTTAAGCTTAAAAATATTTTTTTTGGCATATTTTAGATAAAAAAATAAAATTTTGTCTAGGATATACAAAATATTTGGACCGGCCCTGCATGTAGAAGCTACGATACTATGCAACTAATATAACAAAATCAAAGAGGACTAATGTTTATTTCTTATATTTGTATAATCTATAGAATTCTATAGCTTTGCTATATGTGGCTTGTGGATCTTGGGTTATGTGTTTCCTTGGTAAGCTTTTTTTTAATAATGCTTTCTTTCCTTTTCTATCTAGTTGACCCCATTAATATTAAATTTTTCTTTTTCTTTTGTTGATATAAATAATTTAATAATAAAAAAAAAACAGAAGGGTATTGTTGGACAAGAACAGGGGAAAGACAAACATCAAGAATGAGAGAAAAGTATTTAAGAGCAGTGTTAAGACAAGATGTGGGCTACTTTGATCTACATGTCTCAAGCACTTCTGATGTTATCATTAGTGTTTCTAGTGACACCTTCCTTATCCAAGATGTCCTTAGTGAAAAGGTCTCATTCACCTTTACTTTAATTCTAATCATATTTTATAAACCGGTTTTGTAATTATAATCGTAAACCGACTTTTGATTTGTTGCAGTTACCAAATTTTTTGATGAGTGCATCAACATTCATAGGGAGCTACATAGTTGGCTTTATCTTACTATGGAGACTAGCCATAGTTGGCTTACCCTTTATTGTTCTCTTAGTAATCCCTGGTCTTATGTACGGACAAGCCCTCATTAGCATTTCGCGGAAAATACGCGAAGAGTACAATGAG
>KE156266.1:96591-113421 GCA_000411055.1 Leavenworthia alabamica
GCAACCTAGGACGAACTTTTATTTGTCTATTATAGCTACAATCCATGTATCAGTTTCATGTTTAAGTACCTATTCCTTGTATGTTTCCTTACTATGTCAAACATGGAACTAAAGAAGCTCATTAAGCTGACGTCACTAGCTAAACCAGTTAACCGGAAACCAAATTGATTCAAATTACAACAATTCCAATTCCAATTCCAAACACAAAATAAAAATCCAGAAAAAAAGAGAAACAATAACTTAAGCAATAGAAACCTTAGCACCAGCTTCTTCAAGCTGTTTCTTAGCTTCTTCAGCTTCATCTTTACTAACACCTTCTTTAAACTTCTTAGGTAATCCTTCAATAAGCTCTTTAGCTTCTTTCAAAGCTAAGCTAGTTAAAGCTCTTACAGCTTTAATCACAGATATACGTGAACTACTTGGTACCTCATTGATTACCACATCGAATTCAGTTTGTTCTTCTACTACAGCCGCACCACCACCGTCAGCTGGAGCTGCTACAGCTACAGCAGCTGGAGCTAAAGAGAGTGGTGAAACACCGAACTTGTCTTGGAGATAGTCTACGAGAATACGAGCTTCTTCTAGGGTTAATGATGAGATTTCAGATCCAATTTTCTCGATTTTTTCTGGTGCTTCGACGGCGGAGATTGGACGGAGGTTGATTGCACGGTGGCTAAGATTGGGAGATAAAGTAACAGAGTGAGATGGGAATTGGATTGTGGTGGTTCGGGAAGGGAAGTGATTGATGGAAGCGAGAGTGGGATAAGATGAACAACGGATTGAGGTTGCGATTGAGAGAGTCGTCGACGCCATTGTTCACAGTGTTTGGCTTCTTCGGATTTGGTTTTCTCTGTGTGTTGGTATTGAGAAGACGATGAAAGATGTAGCGATAGATAAACAAACGGATAAGGGTTAGTTCCGAGAATAAAATAATGTGTAAGCTTGCTATCTTGCGCGTATACACATAACCGAGGTTGCTATAATGCGCTTATACGCATAGATGACGTTGCGTCGTTCGGCTATTGACGAAAATACCCTTATTTTGCAAATGTTGAAACAATAAGAGGCGTTTTGAGAATCGAACTCATGACCTCTAGTGTCATACCACCACCAGATCAAACTGATCTCACAATTTTTTTAATTATAATTATAAATTATATAATTTGATATTTTTAATAAATTAATTCAAAAAAATATATCATTTATCTATGTTTTTTTCCGTCTTTTTCAACAATTACTAATATTGTACCAAAATTGTTCTAAAAATGTTTTTTCAAATGATCAACCGAATCCAATTTTATACCAAGTTTTCCTTCAGAAACTGAAATAAAATTAGGTGAAAATTTTCTCAAACTAAAACATTGAAATGCCGAGATTTGGAACCGAACCGAACCAAATTAGACCGTTAACCCCCAACACTATTAGCTATCCGACAATCTTCCCTAAACAATAATAACCAGTAAGTAATAAAGACTGAATCCAAGTATTTTGTAGTGGAAATATTTCGGTAAAAGAACCATATAATAATCGTATACCAAAGTAATCACATTAAGTAGTTTCAAATCTCCCTTGTATATTTTTCCCACCAATGAATGATACAGAGACAAGAGGATTTGACCATCTACGGCGTTTCCTCCCATACCAAAACGCAAACGCAGCCACAACAATTCCAGTCGCTGCATGCCATACGTTTAAAGGCTTCTCCATTACCACCACCCTTGAACATTGTCTCACCAGTTCAGAGCTTTGAACTACAGGAACTTTCTGCTGACTCACCACAATCTGAGCAAAAATTGAGTCCTTGTCTTTCTAATTCTTTCAAATCACTCAAACAAGCTTGTGTTTGGTCGTATCCCAATTCCAACCACAACCATCTTTGAGGTTCATTGCAGTGACCTGTATCAATGTTACATACACCAAAGAACTTTCAAGGTTTTATGATTCGAGGTACCAAATACATCTTTCGAGTTGATTCCCAAGCTAGAAAAAAGGATTTAACTTTTCGTTCGAGCCAAACTCAAATGATGTCAAAACCATTCCTTTTTTACGAATTTCACACCTTTAGCTCTGTAGTATTATTCTTCATACAAATTTGCAATCTTGGGTGTAAAGAGACGTACCACTGTCATAAGAAACTGAAAAAGGTCAAGCTAAATACACAAGCTTTCTCTTTTACATGTAAATTGAGTAAAAATGGATACTACTTAGAGCTTTGTAACTTTTTTATTTATTGATGGGCTTGGCCTCTTTTCTAAGTTTGAACATTATTGGGCCAAATTTGAAATATTAAAAAAAACTATTGTAACATTACTTTTGTATTAATTGAAACATTTTAATTTAAGCATTGACTTTTTACTTTTAATCCAAATCATAGCTCTATAATCCAAAGTTTTCCCTAGGAACTAATCGATATCATGAAATTAAATTACGTTATACATAAAATTGAAATATTTAAAGTTTTTGAAAATTACACTAGCAAGAAAATTTAACTTTTCAAACTAGTAATTGCTCTGTAGGTATTTCAAACTACCAATTAATATTAAGTATAATACTAGCAATTAGTACTATATTAGTTAAATATATAGAATATTGACCAAATCCATAGAAACTTTTTTCATAAGTCAATTCAAGATTTGAAAATAAAATTACTTATTTTTTTCAAAATCAAAGTTTGACTAGTATTAATATAGAACGATGTCCTTCAATGAGAACTCTCTCCACAATCTACTATAAATACATAAATCAATAACATAAAAAAAATATAAATCAAGAAAATTTATATTTTTATATTATTTGTTTATATATTTATAGTAGAATGTGGAGAAGGTTCTCATTGAACAACATCAACATATATAAGTACTAAGACAAACTTTGCTTTTGAAATAAATAAATAATTTTTATTTTCAAATCTTGAATTACCTTATGAAAGCAGTTTTTATGGATTTAGTCAACATTCTAGATATTTAACTAGTATAATACTAATTGCTAGTATTATACCTAATATTAATTGGTAGTTTGAACCACCTACAAAGCAGTTACTGGTTTAAAAGTTAAATTTTGGTACTAGTAGAATTTTCGAAAATTATAATATTTCAATTTATGTATAACATAATTTAATTTCATGATATAGAATAATATATTAGATTAAAAGTATAGAGCTATGATTTGGATTAAAGGTAGAAATATTATGAGGAAGAGTATAACCAATGTTTTTAAACCCGACCCGAATNATATACAAATTTTAAAAATTTAAAATATATAAAATAATAATTATATATTATTTCATTATTAAAATAAAATCTTTTATATGTGTATTAAAAAAAATTTAAAATAAAAATTTTTAAATATTTAATAAAAAAAATTGACCGATGATATGGTTAACCGCTTGAACCGGCCTGATTTTACTCATTTCATTTTGAACTTAAATTTTCAATTCTTGCAACCTTTAGATGAACAAATAGTAAATTATTTGAATATTTATTTGAAATTTTTTAAATAAAAACTTATGTATTATGGAAATTGATTTAAAAAGTAAATTACATGTAGCGTACAAGAATGCATATTAAAAATAAATTGAAAAGTACAGAAAACATTCAAAAAAAATTCAAAGAAAATTTAATATTTTTATTTTAACTTGCACTATTTATGAAACAATCCATATCGGTTCTCTAGACTATCAACGAATATCTGTGATATTTTATTGAAAATCCTTGATCAAAATCTTGTCAATTTGTGTTAAACTTCAGAGTGTGAAACATTACCTCAAAACGGACGAGAGAAAACAATGGATATCCAATGAAACAGGATAATTATTGACGGCACACGGTGGATGTTCAATGGACAGACGGCGATTGAAAGATGAGGTGTGTGGCGTTCGAGAAAACCTTGTTTTATAGTGAGTCTGGTTATTAGGTTAACCATCTAATTCGTACATAGGCTTTTTAGGCCCAATGTCATGCTTCCATTTAGCCAAAATCCACATAAGTCACCAAAATGTCGATGATATTTGGCCCAAACCTGCCAACATCCATCTGTTGCTCATCTACAACCGGTCCAAACCCATCAATTCTTTATATTCTCGATTGTTACTCAATGAATTAAAATTCCACTCGAATATTCTAGGCTTTTAGGCCCAAAAACATTTTCATAAAGGCAAAATACACAAAATCCCTCGGATGTTCGACAATATTTTGCCATCACTCCTAAGGCCTGTCCATCGCACAAACATTCTCAATAAGCCTCATATATCATCGACCATCTTTTAATTTTTCTCTATCAACTTTCGGTTATTGAAACTCTTCGGTTAAAATTAAGAACAATGCTCTGGTTTTTGGTCAGTTCTCATGGTATGGTTTGGTTCATTCGGTTTAATATCACAATTTGTAACTAATGCATTAATTTATTTTTTCTTTGAACTAAATATTAAATTTATATCTTATGAAAACTTATAAACTTTAATTTTCACTTCACCTTAAATTTCATTATATAAATAAATCGTTAACCATTACTTAATTCATTGGTTAGGACCGACACACAAACTGAAAACGACGTCGTTAGTTAAATAAAGTGTTGGACAAAACGGAGATGGTCCCACCTGTCCTTGTGTCCACTCTGTTTAGTGTTCCCATCTCCGACTTATCATTTCTCTGTGGGCCTCTGCTTCACCGCCATCGAATACTTGTAGTGATTTTATATCCAAATCACATAGCTTCAAAGTTTTCAATTTTACTTCTCCATCACAATAATACCGTAGAAAGAAGACAATACGTAAGTATTCTCTTAAAAAGTCTCTTCTTCTTCAACATAATCGTGTTCTTAAAACTCTTTACTTCTCTATAGGTAAATCAAATCCGCGTTGACCCAATTGAGTTTCGGATCTTCAGATCCGACTAGTTCATAACTTCTGGAAAAAAAATGAATAATTTGGATATAACTAGCTTTGATTACTGGTTTAACTGGAGAGTATTACTATGTGCGATTTGGGTAATAGCTCCAATGATTGTTTCATTGTTTGTTTTATGGAAATATGAAGACAACAACAATGGTGTTCTATGCATTGATGATGTTTGGAAACCTTGTTTTAATAAAATCCATCCGGGTTGGTTATTGGGTTTCCGGGTTATCGGGTTTTGTTTCCTTCTTGGTAACAATATTGCTCGGCTTGTTAATCGTGGATGGCGTATTTACTACTATTATACTCAGTAAGCTCTTGTAATAAATTCAACATCTCATTATTGTTTTTGTGTCATATATTATCAAATTGTGTTTTTG
Source organism: Leavenworthia alabamica (assembly GCA_000411055.1). NCBI lineage: Eukaryota > Viridiplantae > Streptophyta > Magnoliopsida > Brassicales > Brassicaceae > Leavenworthia > Leavenworthia alabamica. Next base: position 101,863 of record KE156266.1, read on the forward strand.
ATTTTGTAGGTGGACATTTACATTAATAGCAATCTACTTTGGGGTATGTTTATTTTTTGATTATATATTATAGTTAAATGTTAGTGATTTACATTTGTGTGTGTGTTGTAGTTGGGTTCATTGCTTTCAGTTTATGGATGTTTTCAATATAAGAAGCAACATGATCAAGTAGGTAATAATGATACAGAGAAAGCGTTAAGTTCGCCTCTTGTAAATGCGGAGAACAATGTTTTGTTTGAGAAGAGAAAGGTTTCTGATTCAAAGACATTAAAGTCCAGTGTCCATTTCTTACAGATTATATTTCAGGTAAGAGTTAATTAGTTTATATGTAATGTGATCAACCACTATAAGTAGTTGTTTCGTTTTGGTTTGTTGAAAAAACAGATGAGTTCTGGAGCAGCTGTGCTTACAGATAGTATATATTGGATAGTGATTTTCCCCTTTCTGTCTTTACAAGACTATGAGATGGGTTTCGTAAGTTTCACGCAAATTTGTCGGTTTGCACCAGTTTTGATACTTAAGAGTTTATATATACTTGCTTTCAATTGTTTACAGATGACTGTGAATTTACACACAAGCAACTTGGTTTTGCTACTTATTGACACATCTCTTAACCGTCTGGTAATAAAAAACAAGTTTTTGGTTTTATTCATATATCAATCTAAGGTTTTTATTTTGGTGTTACTTTGCAGAAATTTCCCTTATTCAGGTTCTCTTACTTCATCTTATGGACAGGATGTTTCGTTATTTTCCAATGGATAGTCCATGTTTTTATCAATGTTGGGTAAGAACTTAAGAACTCTTCTGTCTCGTTTTTTTAATCCGTCTTGTTGATCTATCTTATGTTTGATTTAGATGGCCATATCCGTTTCTCGACTTATCGATACCAATGGCTCCAGTGTGGTAAGCCTTGAAAACATTTATATTATAGACTGATTTCGCAGATACTTACTAGTTCTTAATTCATGTATCTTCAGGTATTTGTTGGTAGCTCTGTTACATCTTCCTTCGTATGGTATCTATGCATTAATCGTCAAAATCAAATACAAACTCATTACCTGAAGTCTTTGTCATTACATTTCAAGGGTTACAACAATGAAAGATACACAAGTTGTACTAAACCATGTCTCAAAATTCTTAGAACAACAGATGAATACGTTTTTGTCAATGGGTTAAATCTTTATAGCTGGTTCAGTTATCATTCACAATGGCTTTGATCGTTTGGTTTAACTAGAGTTCAAAAATCATCAAATGGTTTTAACTATAACCAACCGCCGTTGCCGGGCATCAAACCCGGGTCACCCGCTTGACAAATCCACCAAATACTTACCACTATACTACAAGGACATTTTGGACATTTGGAGCAGTAAATTTATATATAAATATAATAATATTTTTCGACGGTCGTGTAAAACCCTCAAACCCTTAGTCATCAATTCAGTTTCACTTGATTTCTCTGAAACAAAATGTTCGTCTGGACAAGTCTTACAAGACACTACTCAAGAACTTGTAAATGGTCTTTGTCTTTATCGTCTCTTCATCAATCTGATTCATGTATTAGGTAAATTTCAGATTTTTTTTCTCTTTGATCCTATTACTCAGATTGGTTCAAATCCCCCAAATTTTGTACCTTTTTAATCCAATTTTTTTTGATCTGGTAGGAATCTGGTTTCATCATCAAATCTGATTACGAGGAATGTAATGGTTCAGCCAAGTAGTTCTAATGAAGGTAATTCAAATTCATTAATTCATCAAGTGTATAAGGGTTGGTCTAGAGCTATGTCAACATCAAGAGGAAGGAGTATGAGGAGTAAAGTAGAGAGTAGAATGCGTAAAGAGTCTGGTAAGACTTTAAGAGAGATTAGAAGGGCTAAGAAGTTGAAGAAGAAACTCATGACTGATGAAGAAAGACTCATTTACAATCTCAAAAGGGTATATATATATTCATTCACTACTAATGTTTCATTGGCTTGTCTTATGAGTTTTATGATTAATGTTTTGTTAAAGTTTGAGACTTTATGTGTAATTGCTTATTGTGAAGAAGCTTTTAGATAGTAGACTTTTTTTTTTGATGTAGGCGAAGAAGAAAGTTGCGCTTTTGTTGCAAAAGCTCAAAAAGTATGATCTTCCTGAGCTACCATCTCCGGTTCATGATCCCGAGCTTTTTACATCGGAACAAATTCAAGCGTTTAAGAAAATCGGTTTCAAGAATAAAAACTATGTTCCTGTTGGTGTTCGTGGAGTTTTTGGAGGAGTTGTTCAAAATATGCATATGCATTGGAAGTTTCATGAGACTGTACAAGTATGTTGCGATAACTTTCCTAAGGAAAAGATTAAAGAGATGGCTACTATGATATCGAGACTTAGCGGTGGTGTTGTCATAAACATTCACAATGTCAAAACTATTATTATGTTTCGTGGTAGAAACTACCGGCAGCCCAAGAACCTAATCCCTGTTAACACCCTTACCAAACGAAAGGTAATATTCGTATAAATCTTATCGGTTTCTTGATATCAGCATTAGGAATTGGACTTTGTTTAATCGAAACTGTTCGGGTTAGGATATTTTACAACTTCCATAGGTTTATTAGGATTTATGAACCATTGAAGAATAATTGTTTTGTAGCCTTGTGGTATGAACAAGTATATTCATGTTTTGCAGGCTTTGTTCAAAGCGAGATTTGAACAAGCGCTTGAGTCTCAGAAGCTAAACATAAAGAAAACAGAACAGCAGCTACGTAGAATGGGTGTTAACCCTGAGGATCCAGTTGCTATGGCTAGTATCCAGAGAGTGGCCTCGACGTTCTTTAATGCAATCGACAAAAAAGAAGGAAGCCCTTATGTCTTCCATGGAGAGCCAGGCACTAGCATTGTCAATACTGATGTATCAGAACCAGGTGATGAAGATAGTGATCAAGAGGAGCTAGATAGATTTATAGCTGAGATAGAAGAAGCTGCAGATAAAGAGTGGGAAGAAGAAGAAGCTGCAGAGCAAGAAGAATCTGGTAGGATAAGGTATTGGAACAGAGAAGAGTTTGCAGGTAGAAGTAGAACACCTGAATTGCGTAGTTATGGAGATGCAAGTCATGGCTTTAGAAGAAATGATAAGGATAAACATAGCCAGAGGAGATCCAATGATAGTGATGATGATGATGAAGATGAAATGGATTCAGAGGAAGATGAGATTCCAAAGAGATTTGATAGAGCAAGATCAAATACAAGAAGACCAAGAGAAGATTTGAAGAGACAAGTCTCCGAATCTCGAACTCAAGTGAGGAATGATGATGATGATGATGATGATGTGTTGAGTGATCTTGATAACACAATGTGGGACTCAGAAGATGGAGAAGATGGATCACAAGCTAACTATATTTCGAGCAGCGAAGATGATGAGGATGAAAATAATTCAAGAAATGGTATCAATAGTTCAAAGAGTAAGAGTGGAAAACAAAGAGATGAGGATTGGGATAGTGACTAGTAATGAAGAACACAAGAGATCATCTGATCTTGTTTTATTTGTAATCTTTGGAATATGATTATTTAAAATGAGAACTGAGAGATTTTAAACTCTGAGCTGAATTAGGGCTCAGCATTCGGGTTGGGTTTGGTTCGAGTTTTTTGGTTTTTGGATAATCAAATTGAGATCGAACACAAAACCGATTTAATTTGGTTTGGTTTTCATTCGGATTTTCTCAATATGATTCAAAATAGAAACCGAATCCTAAATGTTTTGGGATAATGAGGGTAACTTTGTTGATAGAATAATTAATTTCGGTATAGATAAAAAATAATATTTTCTCTGGTGAAAAAAAAAAATTTAAGAGTTCATATTTAGAGAAATTAGTATATAGTTTTGGAAAAAAACAACAACAGGCAAAGCAGTGGGTTTGAACTCTATAAATGTAAAAGAAATTACCCACCACAAATTAGCCTTGTACTAATTGGGCCTAAAACCCACTGGACTCGAATAGCCCAGAGATGAGTGTCTTGTAAATCTCTGTATCCATTTTGGTCAGCAGGAGCTAGTATCTGGTACGGTAATGAGTACAGTACATTATCAATCTTCTCTTCCACCATCTCAAGAACAAACAATCTCAGCTTTCTGACTTTGCTTGAACAGATCGGTCAGGTGAAATTACTTAGAGACACTGCGAAAAAGAGATCGGAGCGATCTGTCGCGGATCACTAGCTTTTGGATTCGTTTTCCTCGTTTGATCCTGTTCGTATTGCATAATCTGTAAGCTATTTGAATTCTCGCCATCTTCAATTTTGATTTCCTCTCTGTGATCAATTCCAGAGCTCTACGGTTTCGTAGTTTTTGATTCTCCTTTTTTTTTGTATTGGTTTGCTTTGCATTGTTGCTACTCCAATTTTGGTTTAAATTTTTGTTGTTGTTTCAGGTAAATTTTCTTAGTTAACGAGATATGGATTTGGCATCTCGTTATAAGGTGAAGGTTTCTTTTGATTGTGTTGTATCTATTAAAGCTTAATTCAGCAGTTAGGTTTTTGGGAAATTAAATTATGTTTAGGATTGAATTATATGTTTTTTCTTCTTTTGCTGGGTTTCACAATTTTCCTGTAACTTTTGAGAAGAGTGTTTTGCATTGGCTCGATGTCAATTTCATTATGACTTAGTAATTTCCTCAATGGTGGAGAGTGTGATTGATAATGTGTACTTAACATGATAGCTGCAGTGAACTTCATACCATATTATGAATTTATAATTCATGGCATGTTGCGATGCTATTTTAAACTGTAACGGCATGTTGCGATGCTATTTTAAACTGTAACATTGTCAAATTTTCCTGTGTTTATGTGCTTGTTCTTGACTTGTTTTGAAAACCTTTGCAGGGGGTTGTTGGGTTGGTATTTGGCGACAATCCATCAAATGAAGACAGGTACTGTTTCTTCTTTTTTGTTAACTACAAGTCTATAAGTTCCTTTATCTAACGTAGATATGATATCTACCATGGCCTGTAAGTATTCGAGAAACTAATTTTTTGAGGATTGGATTTTGCTTTGGTGTATGTTTATAGTTACATTCAACGCCTGCTGGATCGTATAAGCAATGGTACTTTGCCCGACGATAGGAGAACTGCTATAGTAGAACTTCAGTCTGTTGTAGCTGAAAGTAATGCTGCTCAATTAGCTTTCAGCACAGCCGGTAAGTGTCCTTATTTTTCTATGTTATGCATCTGATTAATTGTGAGATTCAAATCTAAAGTTGCAATTTACATTCTTTCCTTTCAGGAATTCCTGTGGTAGTGGGCATCCTAAAGAACCAGCGGGATGATGTTGAAATGGTACTGTAGCTTCTTTTTTTTGTATCATTGTATGGATTTTTTCCTCGGTTAGGTTGTGCATATTTGTGTTTGTCCGTGTGTCATAGTGCACCTTCTTGTCATCACTTACTGGAAAATGTGTCTATGTTCGTAGAAGCTATATTTGGGAAATATGGGTGTCTTTTCTTTTTGAAACAAAGTAGCTTTTAGAGAATAGTACTTTTTAAACTCTATTATTTCTCAGTATGGATTTTTGTCTAAAATGAGTTTCTTAACTGTTGAATTTGCCTTGGTAAATGTCTTGTTGCTTTGATAGAAATAAATGTGTTGTTGTTTTACCTTGGGATTATCCAGAGTTGGTATTTTGTTGTCCTTGATGTTACTGTCTTGTGCAATTTATAACTTATTGTTTTGTTGTCTGTCCAGGTTAGGGGTGCCTTAGAAACTCTTCTTGGTGCTCTAACGCCAATTGATCATGGAAGAGCACAGAAGACCAAAGTACATGCAGCTATCATGAACTCTGACTTGCTCTCCCGTGAAGCTGAAAATATCACTCTTCTTTTGAGTTTGCTGGTTAGAGTGTATCCTATATTCTCAAAACAAAAAATATATTTCTGTTTTGTTCGTTTCTATGTTTCGTTAGAGTGCATCATATGGTTTTGTTTTTGTGGTGGTGTGGCAGGAGGAAGAAGATTTTTATGTTCGATATTACACACTTCAGATTCTAACGGCTCTTCTTATGAACTCTCAAAACAGGTATATATCTTAGGAAATACTATTATCTCTCTATAAGTCATCTTTCTATCTATATGATATAGACTTTTACCCACTGTCTCTCCAGAGTGCAGGAAGCTATTTTGACAACTCCTCGTGGCATAACTCGACTTATGGATATGCTAATGGATAGGGAGGTAAACTATTAACTAGATTTTATATGTATGATCTTGCTGTTGATTTTCTTAAGAGTCTGGTATCTTCAAAATCCAGTCAACCTACAGGTGATCCGGAACGAGGCTTTGTTGCTTCTTACACGCTTGACACGTGAAGCAGAGGTGAGATCTCCTGGTTATATTTGTAACTGTTTGTTTTCTGCTGCCTTGAACTGAAGCAGCCATTGGATCTGATCGATCTGATTAGATGATTAAATATCTGTAGGAGATCCAAAAAATTGTTGTCTTTGAAGGTGCGTTTGAAAAGATTTTTAGCATTATAAAGGAGGAAGGGGGTTCAGACGGCGATGTGGTTGTGCAGGTGATCAGTAGTTTTTTTATAAATTATTAATAGCATTTGTGTATGTATTTTGTTAATAATTTGGCATTTGCAAGGAAAATGAATAAAGCCACATCTTCAATTTAGGACTAAACATTATTGGCAACTTACACTTCCATATGTTATTTTCCTACGATTTTCTTTTGAGCACTTCCAGCATGCATTGGAATTTTACTGCCTATGTCTAACTTCGAGTTCCATGTCCGTGCTATTCCATTAATTTTGTTCTTTCTTTACAGGACTGTCTGGAGTTGTTGAACAATCTTCTTCGCAGCAGTTCATCAAACCAGGTTTTGAAGCTTTGTTTCTGCTCTTCATTTTTCTGATTCATTTACTGGATCTCCACATAGGCCAATGTTTGAACTTGTACAGATACTTCTAAGGGAAACCCTGGGTTTTGAACCGATAATCTCTATTCTAAAACTGCGAGGGATTACATATAAGTTCACCCAGCAGAAGGTTAGATCATAGAGTGCTCCTCCCATTTTGGATTTATTCTATCAACTTTGTTAATCTTTTCCCTTCTGAACGAATAAAATCCAAGTAGACTGTTAATCTACTTTGTGCACTGGAGACAATCAGTATGCTGATCATGGGTGGTGCAGACACAGATCCAGGAAAAGATTCAAACAAGCTGGCTAATAAAACAGTTTTAGTTCAGGTTCGTAATGACATACAAATGTTGTGATTCCTCATTGTGGGCCAGATCAAAAATGCTTCTTATTTTTATTCTATCTTATTTGATTATTAACAGAAAAAGCTGTTAGACCATCTACTGATATTGGGTGTTGAAAGCCAATGGGCGCCTGTTGCTGTTCGCTGCATGGTAAGTAAATCTTCTGTAGTCAAATTCTTTGTCCTCAAGTCCCTGCCATTTCTTGTTATCATTCATATTTCATTTTATATCAAAATAATATTTCTTATTTGTGCAACTAACAATAAGTTGGAATAGTTTCTTGTTGATTCTAGAGTTCTACTGTTGAACCTTGTTTATAGGACGTAGGTTGACCATGGAACTAATATGCTTATAGACTTATAGTGTTCTATTAGTAGCTTTTTTCCTAGAGATTGTTAATGTATCATCAGGGCAACTGCTGAGCAGTTGTTTGAACTCCTAGTTTCTTTTCTAGGAGATCTGTAACCCCTCAAAATTATTTACATAAGGGCTCCCGTTCCTGTTTCCTACCCATAGTTAGCTCTTAGCATGTATGTCCTTGGGTCATGTACTTGAGTAGTATCACATTGTAGACCCCACCCAAAGTTACAGTAAGCTTAAGTTTCTAATGGGTCTTTCACTTTGTGATTTGTGCTGCTAGACATTTAAATGCATTGGAGATCTGATTGCTGGACATCCTAAGAACCGTGATATCCTTGGTAGCAAATTTCTTGGTGAAGATCGGCAAGAAGAACCTGCACTCAGTTCTATCCTCCGGATCATTCTACAAACGTCTAGTATTGACGAGTTTGTTGCCGCTGATTACGTTTTCAAGAGTTTCTGTGAGGTTTGGAACCTTTTGTCCTAAAAAATTTTATTTCGTAGTCTCTAATATGAGATTGCATATTCTAATATAGCATGTGATTGCATCATTTATCTGGAATCTCATTCCCTAAGACTTTTTGCAGAAAAATCCCGAGGGTCAAACAATGCTAGCTTCGACTTTAATACCTCAACCCCATCCCACCTCACGAGATCCTATAGAAGATCATGTTGACATGTCATTTGGAAGGTGTCATCTTCTTTTCTTTTCTTCTACTGCTTTCATAGTGCTTTTGAAGGATCTCACTCTTGTATCGTTGCATATTTGCATGGTCCTTCAGTTTTGAGCTACTGCTCCTGTATTAAAACTTACTGGACTTTCATCTATATGTATCAGTATATTGTTACGAGGTCTTTGTTCTGGTGAAGCTGATGGGGACCTTGAGGTAAACTTGTTTCTCTCTGTTGGATATTACTTTAGACGCGTTCAAGAACTTAAATGTATTTATTTTAAACAGACATGTTGCAGAGCTGCGAGTATTCTTTCTCATGTTGTGAAGGACAATCTTCAGTGCAAGGAAAAGGTAATGAAGTCGTCACTAGTTGAATCGTAAGTTTTGTTTTCGTTACATTGGCTGATGTTTTGGAAAACAATAGGCTTTGAAAATAGTACTTGAATCACCTATGGCTTCCATGGGAACTCCAGAGCCTCTCTTTCAAAGGATTATCCGATACCTGGCTGTTGCTTCTTCCATGAAAAGCAAAGATAAATCAAGCACACATGGAAAATCATATATTCAACAAATCATTTTAAAACTGCTTGTTACATGGACTGTTGATTTCCCGGCTGCTGTTCAGTGCTTTTTAGATTCACGCCACCACCAAACGTATATGCTTGAGCTGGTAACAGACTCAGCCGCTACAGTTTGCATACAAGGATTAGCGTCAATTCTATTGGGAGAATGCGTGATTTACAATAAATTAATTGAGAATGGTAAAGATACTTTTGCTGTAGTAGATGCTGTGAGTCAGAAGATGGGTCTCACAACATACTTCTCAAAGTTTGAAGAGATGCAGAACAGCTTCATCTTCTCTCCCTCAAAGAAACCTCAACAGGATCATAAACCATTGACAAGAACAGCCTCACATAATGAAGCCGAGATAGATGAGGCAAATGAGAAGGAAAAAGGAAATGAGGATCACCCAATGCTCTTGTCTTTGTTTGATGCTAGTTTCATAGGTTTAGTAAAGAGCCTTGAAGGTAACATCAAAGAGAGAATCGTGGACTTGTATAGTCGGTCAAAAAGTGAGGTGGCTGTAGTACCAGCAGATATGGAACAGAAGAGTGGAGAAAATGATAAAGACTACATCAACCGCTTGAAAACCTTTGTAGAGAAACAATGCTCAGAGATTCAGGTTCGTTCCTCTTTCTCCACTTGTCTATTCTACAGTCCATATCTAGAAGTATGACGTTTTCGGTTCTTGTTATTGCCACACTGTGTTTTGCAGAACCTTGTTACTCGGAACGCTGCATTGGCAGAAGACATAGCCAGATCTGGCAGGAATGAACAATCTCAAGGATCAGAGCAAAGAGCAAGTACAGTAATAGACAAGGTTCAGATTGAAAGCATTAAACGAGAATTCCAAGAAACATCTCAGCGGTTAGAGACAGTAAAAGCCGAAAAAACCAAGATCGAGTCTGAGGCATCAAGTTACAAGAACATGGCTGTTAAACTTGAGTCAGACTTAAAAAGCTTATCAGACGCATACAACAGTCTAGAACAAGTGAATTACCAACTAGAGCAGGAAGTGAAATCTTTGAAAGGTGGAGAAGCTCCAATGAAGTTTCCTGATATAGAAGCGATCAAGGAAGAAGTAAGAAAAGAGAGTGAAGACGAATTAAATGACTTATTAGTATGTTTAGGACAAGAAGAGAGCAAAGTGGAGAAGCTAACAACGAAGCTTAAAGAGTTAGGAGTTGATGTTGATAAGCTTTTGGAAGAATCTGAAGAAGACGACGACCACTAAACCAAATTAGTAGAGATTTAATAATTTTAATTATTAACATGTGTTTAAAACGTTGAATTTTTCATTTGCAAATTCATCACACAAAAAAAAACACTCAATTAAGTCCAAATAATTATACAAACCATAAAAGAGTGATTAATTAAAAAGTTAAATCTGCACAAAGGGACGCCATTAAATCATTTGATGAGTAACTCCATATAGGAAGATCAAACAAAGATTGTTTCTTCTCTTCTTCTTCAACTCTACATAATGTTTCTGCAACTTCACACAGCTTCAATACATCATCTATCATCGTTTCTTGTGCTTCCGCCTGAAATTTATTCAAACATCAACCAATAATTTCAAATTTTTTTGAGTAAATCTAAAACCATAATTTACCATAAAGAGAAGTTCGTCAAGCATAGACGAAGGCGGCTTTGAAGTAGTAGTAGAAGAAGAAGTCTCCGGAAACGGTATCGTTTCATTCGCATTTAACATTTCTTCTCGTTGCGTCGTTTGAAATCGATTTGTTTTCTCTTGCATAGTATTCAAGTTGTTCGATAAAATCTCCCACTGCTCAATCTCACTCTGATATTTTCTTTTGAGCTTTAATAGTGTTCTCTTCTTCCTTATCCTTCGATTTCTTTCCTCTACTACCGGATCTAGTTCTGGATCCGGAGGTTTTGATGTTTCTTCAGTGTCGGCGATACGAATTCTCTTCTTTCGCTTGTACACGAAGCCATTGTCGTTGTACAGCTCCCAATCTTCGTCTACGTCTATGGTACTCGCTGTCGTCGGAAATGATAGGTCCATTCGCCGTAGGAACGCGGTGGAGCGGGAAAATTTCAGAAAGCTGAGGGAGGAATTTGGATCTCAAAATTGAAAGATAAGGTTCGAATTTCTAAACTCGGCGGCATAACAGTGAATGATTGTGGGCTAGTAATAACATAAGGCCCAATAATATATTTGTTTTAACTATTAATGGGCAATTATGAAACGATTTGAAATTTTGATACTAGGTTATGTTATTATGTTTGGTTTAATTTTGGTTACTAACAAACCGGTTAAATCAAATCAAAACTACAGTAGATTCTCAACTATATTTTCATCGATCGGTTAACTTTTCTTAAAATACTCAGTTTGGTTCGATGGTGCTTCGGTTCGATAGTCACGTGTTATCATTTTATTTCTTAAAAGTTGAATTTACCATTACCACATGTTCTGTCTTTTACTAGCAAATGTATAATAAACCAATAAATTTTTAAAACAAGTTCCGATTGACCCGGTCAACCAAAACTTATGGTCAAATATGTAAAAATCCATATATATAAATTTTTAATTCCTCGTTAATTTCTCTAAAATTACTATTTTCTTTAACTTTTTCACTTTAACCATAAACAACACAAAAAAAAAGTAATTAATTAATTAATTAATTACCACAAAAATCACATTAACTCACAAAAAATGACAATGATCCTTAAGTGCCTATCTTTGGCTGTCGTCGCCTTGGCCATAACCGCCGTG
>KE156267.1:9722-29509 GCA_000411055.1 Leavenworthia alabamica
ATAATAATTTATAATTATTTATTTATTAATATATTTTTTGATTTTTTATTTTATTTTCTATATATATTTTATTTGATTAATGAATATTTTTATAATAAATATGATTATACATAAAATATACTTTTTTATTTTATAAAATTAACAATATAATTTAAAAAACCCACCCTTAGTGCGGGTATAATCCTAATGTAACTAAATATATTTCACTACAAAACAAATTCAGAAAATGCTATAAATGGAAAATTATGCACTATGATAAATTAATTAAGCTAGTCAAATTAGTATTTTTTTATTCGCATCTCCTAAACCACTATGACATTATTAATGTAAGTATTAACAATCATTTATACAACAAAGCATGATGATTAAAACTAAAAAAAAAAAAAAACAAAGCATGATGAAAACACTCTTCAACATCTCTCACTTTCCAGGAACGAAAATAACAATTAGTATATAATTGTTGTTTATCAAAAGAAAAGTTTTTTGGGAGACAATAGTATTAAGAAATTTTACCATGGCGGGCTAATTCGAGAGTGAATATGTCGGCATCGTTAGCATTATCAAAAAAAAAGATAAATATCCCAAAATTTGTGAAGGGGGAACAATAAAAAAAGGAAGGAAGAAGAAAAAGAAGTTACTGTACATTTAGCAGCAGACCTTTTTGGTAGTTGGTCGTCGCTCGCTGATCATCTCTCTGATGCTCTTTCTCTCTTCGATCTCTCTGTCTTAATCTCCTGCCTCCAATTCTCTTCCTTCTTCCTTAGTTTTTATTTTTATTTTTCTCTCTCGATTCTTTTCTCCATTTTCTCAGATTTATTATTTAGAAAAATCAACCACTTTGATGCGTCTAGAAAGGAAAGCAATAAAGAGATCAAGCTGAGTCAAATAAATTTCTGGGTTTTCTAAATTATCTGACTTTAGTTGAAGAACGTCGCTAAAAACGGAATCTGTTTGTTTTATCTCCGGAGATTCAGCGGTGTGAAAAGTCTTGGTTTTTGATCTCTTTGAGATACTTTAAATTTCCGAGGAACTGGAGTCTCTGTCGGAGCTAAAAAGCAGAGATCTTGAAGTTCCCCATTTCAGATTAACGACTTTTTTTCATGCGGTGAACTTGGGTTGTGAAGAGCGGAGCTAGAAGGAGCACCTTGTTTGCATTTCTCTATTATGGAGAGAAAAGTTTAGTGCTTTTTCGGGTTTAAGCTGACGATTAAGCTCTCACTGAAGTATAAGCTCATATTTTAGATAATTATTTGGGTATTTATAAAGTTGAGTAATCATGAAAACTCCTTCATCAAATGGAGTTTCTCCAAACCCCACTGAAGGTTTGTGTTTTCTTCCTATCTGATTAAACTCAATGTTGTATTTTTATAGATTCAGTTGTAAGTAGAGGTCACATTTCTTCAGAATTGCTTGATATGGGTGTGTGAATCGAGTTGATTTTGCTCATTTTCTACTTTAGAACTACTGTATTGGTTTAAGCAGCCAGTTTTTTCTTTTAGTTTGAGGAGTTTAGAGCTGTTCTCTCATCCAGTTGTGTTGATAGTAGTAACTGAAACAAGATACAAGAGACTTGAAGTAATTAAAGCTTTTTAATGTTGTTTAAATGCAGGAGAAAGGAGAAATATAAACTCAGAACTATGGCATGCTTGTGCTGGGCCATTGATTTCGTTGCCTCCAGCAGGAAGTCTTGTTGTTTACTTCCCTCAAGGTCACAGTGAGCAAGTAAGTTGTTCGAGAAATTCTTTGTATCATTCATGGCTGATCAAGAATGAGTCTCTGATTAAAAGTCTTTTTTCTTTTCTGTTTCTTAGGTCGCGGCTTCAATGCAGAAGCAGACTGATTTCATACCAAGTTACCCAAATCTTCCTTCCAAGCTCATTTGCATGCTCCATAATGTTACATTGAATGTATAGTATCTTTTATACATCAGTAATGGTCTCTTAACAGTGGTTTGCTTTTGAGTTGCTAATTGTCGATTGTAAATCAGGCTGATCCTGAGACAGATGAGGTCTATGCGCAAATGACTCTTCAGCCAGTAAACAAAGTAACATATCACTAAATAACTCGGTTTTAGGTGCCTTTTAGGAGTAGGGGCTAATTATTTTGATCATTTTGCTGAACAGTATGACAGAGATGCATTGCTTGCCTCTGACATGGGTCTTAAGCTAAACAGACAACCTAATGAATTTTTCTGCAAAACCCTCACGGCGAGTGACACAAGCACTCACGGTGGTTTCTCTGTACCCCGACGAGCAGCTGAGAAAATCTTTCCTGCTCTGGTTTATATACAATGCTTTCTTATATATATTTACTTTTTGATAACTAGTATCTCTTGTATTGCCTCAGCTTCTTACATTTCTTGGCAATATTCTGTTAGGATTTCTCGATGCAACCACCTTGTCAGGAGCTTGTTGCTAAGGATATTCATGACAACACATGGACTTTCAGACATATTTATCGAGGTTTGTCCTTATTTCTGATGGATCATCTTATTCATTAATGGCGTTTGTAAAATTCTTCTTAGGTTTTGGATTTTGTTGATATTTATCAGGTCAACCAAAAAGACACCTGCTAACTACAGGCTGGAGTGTGTTTGTTAGCACGAAAAGGCTCTTTGCTGGAGACTCTGTTCTTTTTATTAGGTATATCAATCTCAATGTGCCAATGCTCTTTCGGTGTATTTTATGTGTGAAGATGCTAACTCTTTTTCACTTTATATTAAGAGATGGAAAGGCGCAACTTCTTTTGGGTATAAGGCGTGCAAATAGACAACAGCCTGCACTTTCTTCATCTGTAATATCAAGTGATAGCATGCACATCGGAGTTCTTGCTGCTGCAGCTCATGCTAATGCTAATAATAGTCCTTTCACCATTTTCTACAACCCAAGGTGGCGGATCTATGTTTCCCTTTGTCTCCATTAACCTTACGAACTACTTGTTTCACGGAAAAGATTAAAACTGAGTTTTTTGGCAGGGCTGCTCCTGCTGAGTTTGTGGTTCCTTTAGCCAAGTATACCAAGGCGATGTACGCTCAGGTTTCCCTTGGTATGCGGTTTAGGATGATATTTGAGACAGAAGAATGTGGAGTTCGTCGGTATATGGGTACAGTTACTGGTATTAGTGATCTTGATCCAGTGAGATGGAAAAACTCTCAATGGCGGAATCTTCAGGTAGTATGAAGTAAAACTCATGATGAATGCGAAATATGTCTTTATTGATTTCGTTGCACCATTCATTTTATTTTTTATTTCTTTTTGGTTCTGCTAAAGATTGGATGGGATGAGTCAGCTGCTGGTGATCGGCCCAGTCGAGTTTCAGTTTGGGACATTGAACCTGTTTTGACTCCTTTCTACATATGCCCTCCTCCATTTTTCCGACCTCGGTTTGCTGGGCAACCGGGAATGCCAGGTAAGATCTTTAGACTACTTTTTCATTTCTGCATAACATATTTGAATCATTCCAATAACTGTAGTTACGGTGGTTTTGCAGATGATGAGACTGAGATGGAGTCTGCACTGAAGAGAGCAATGCCATGGCTTGATAATAGCTTAGAGATGAAAGATGCTTCGAGTGCGATATTTCCTGGTCTGAGTTTAGTTCAGTGGATGAATATGCAGCAGCAAAACGGCCAGGTAACCTCTGCTGCTCCACAGTCAGGGTTCTTCCCGGCAATGCTTTCGCCAACTGCAGCACTGCATAACAATCTTGGAGGCATTGATGATCCCTCCAAGTTACTCAGCTTTCAGATGCCCTCAGGTGGGATTTCCTCGTCAGAACTTCAATTTAACAAACCGAACCAACAAGTCATAATGTCCCAGTTGCCTCAGCCACCAACTACTTTGTCCCAACAACAGCAGCTGCAACAATTGTTGCACTCCTCTGTGAACCATCAGCAACAGCAATCACAGTCTCAACAACATCAGCAACAACAATTACTGCTGCAGCAGCAACAACAACAACAATTGCTGCCGCAACAACATCAACAACCGTTACAGCAACAGACTCAGCAGCTACAGCAGCAGCAGCAACAGCTAAGAATGCAGCCATCGCAATCTCACCCGCAGCCACAGCTACAGCAACAGCCACAGCCACAACAGTTGCAGCAAATTCAGCTTCCACAGAATCAGCTTTACAATGGTCAACAAGCAGCACAGCAGTTTCAGGCACAGCAAGCATCTATGCATCATTTGCAACCACAAGTAGTTTCTGGATCAATGGCAAGCAGTGTCATCACGCCTCCGTCTAGGTCCCTTAATCAAAGCTTTCAACAACAACAACAGTCTAAGCAGCTTCAACAGGCACACCGCCATTTAGGTGCTAGCACTAGCCAGAGTAATGTAATTGAAACCAGCAAGATTTCATCCAATCTGATGTCCATACCGCCGCAAGAGACGCAGTTTCCACGACAAGTAGAACAGCAGCAGTCTCCTGGTCCGAAGGGACACAATCAGCAAACATTTCTTCAGCAGAAAGCTCACCAGGCACAGGCCCAACAGATATTCCAACAGAGTCTCTTGGAACAACCACATTTACAGTTTCAGTTGTTACAGAGATTACAGCAACAGCAGCAGCAGCAATTTCTTTCGCCTCAGTCTCAGTTACCACACCAACAGTCACAAAGTCAGCAGTTGCAACAGCTGCCTCCTCTCTCTCAAAGTCAGCAGTTTCCGCCGTCCTGCACTAACAATGGCTTATCCATGTTGCAACCACCTCAAGTGCTGGTGAGCCGACCTCAGGACAAACCAAACCCACCGGTTGGAGGTGGGGTCAAAGCTTATTCAGGCATCGCAGATGGAGGAGATGCACCTTCCTCTTCAACCTCACCTTCCACCAACAACTGTCAGATCTCTTCTTCAAGCTTTCTGAACAGAAGCCAAAGCGGGCCAGGGATCTTGATACATGATGCAGCAATTGATATGTCTAGTAATCTTGTTCAGGACCTTTACGGCAAATATGATACGCGGCTAAAACAAGAAACTGTGGGTAATCAAAAGTCCAAAGCTAGTTTAACAGATCATCAACTAGAAGCATCTGCCTCTGGAACATCTTACGGTTTAGATGGCAGTGACCACAACAGACAACAGAATTTCTTGGTTCCAACCTTTGGCCTGGAAAGTGATTCCAGAAACAGCTTGCTTGGTGGAGCTAATGTTGATAATGGCTTTGTGACTGACACATTGCTCTCAAGGGGATACGACTCCCAGAAAGATCTACAGAACATGCTTTCAAACTATGGAGTGACAAATGACATTGGTACAGAGATGTCTACTTCAGCTGTAAGAACTCAATCTTTTGGTATCCCCAATGTGCCTGCCATTTCAAACGATGTAGCTGTCAACGATGCTGGAGTTCTTGGTGGTGGATTATGGCCAACTCAAACTCAACGGATGCGAACTTATACAAAGGTTCGGTTCTGCTCTGATCCCTTTACGTTTTTGCTTTTGACAATATTGTAAATGTTCCAACAGGTGCAAAAGCGAGGTTCAGTAGGGAGATCAATAGACGTCAATCGTTACAGAGGTTACGATGAGCTGAGGCATGATCTAGCACGCATGTTTGGGATCGAAAGACAGCTTGAAGATCCACAAACATCAGACTGGAAACTTGTCTACGTCGACCATGAAAACGACATCCTTCTCGTTGGAGATGATCCATGGGAGTAAGTAGAGAGCAACTACATTCACACATCAGACTTTTTCATAATCTTCAAATTTTTTTGCTTTTTACAGGGAATTCGTAAACTGTGTTCAGAGCATAAAGATCCTTTCATCAGCTGAGGTTCAACAGATGAGTTTGGATGGGAACTTTGCAGGTGTACCGGTTACTAATCAAGCTTGTAGCGGTGGTGATAGTGGCAATGCTTGGAGAGGTCATTATGATGACAACTCCGCCACCTCATTTAACCGGTGAAAGCAGAAGACAAATATTTTTTTTCTTCGTTTTGTAATATTTCTTCTCTCTGTTAACATGTCTCAAAGTTTCCACTGTAGTGCATATATACAATATACCTGTAAAATTATCTCCCAGTAAGTTTTATTTATTTGATTGGAGTTTCAGATTCCACTAAGTGGTTTACTTACACTGCTTATAACCAAATTTGATATGCAGTGGATGAAGAGATGAATACACCATGAAAACAACCAAACACATCATATTTCCAAACTCTTTAAGTCTTTAGTGAAGATTATGCTCAAGCGTTTACGAAAAAATTTCCCAGAATTGGGGTACAAGTTGCAGGTTACAAAGATATAATCTAAGAAAGTATGGCCATGACATCTGAAGCTCTGAGGGCAATGTAGTTGGAACCATCTTTGCCCTTGAAGTCGTTACCAGCATACTTGGAGTATAGAACTGTGCTTCCAGTTGATATTGGTAGTGGCTTGACATTGCCTTCCTCATCTAGAGAACCTGGTCCAACTGCTATCACCTGCAAAAATAATGAAGAGAGTGAGAATGTATTATTGAAACTTGTGTATGAACTGATGAACATATCACAAGCTACTTAGGAAGTCTCAGATTCTAGAAATGGAGATAATATCAAGAGTGTGCTTACTGTGCCAATAGAAGGCTTCTCTTTGGTAGTTTCGGTTAACAACAACCCTCCGGCTGTTTTCTCCTCTGCCTCAGCAACCTAAACTCATAAATTTTTGAAACAGTAAGTTACCGGTGTTCTTGTGCAGAAACAATAAGAAAATGAATTAAGGTAACAAAGAGAGAAACCTTAATGAAGACTCTGTCATTCAAAGGTTTGAGATCTTTGATGTCCTCTGTCTCAAGAATGCCAACAATATCATCTTCCTTGAGAATGAGATGCTTCACATCATTGAATTCAACCTCAGTTCCTGCGTATTTGGAGTAAATAATCTGTGCTCCAGTCTGCATCAGAAGAACCAAAAAAAGCATTTAAGATGAATTCATTAGCAGAAAACGAAGCTATAGGTGGCAGTGAGGATTATTACAGGGACAGTGATATCAATTTTGGTTTTCCCAATAGTTCTTCCTTCACCAACAGCAACAACTTCACCTCCTTGAGGTTTTGATTGAGCTGTAGATGGAAGTAAGATACCTCCCATAGTCTTTTCCTCTGCCTCCTTGATTTTCACCAACACTCTATCTCCCAACGGCTTAAGCGAAGTATACTGTAAATAACCCATACACAAGAAAAAAAACAAAAGAGATATATTCATACATACCAACTAACAAAACAAGAATGAATCGAAACAAAGAAGTGAGTCAAAGTACCTTAGGAGCAACAACAGAAGCAGCTTTGACAACCAAACGATGGAACTGACTCTTCTTAAGGGTCCCTTGTTTCAAAGAAGAAAACTTGAAACTTGAAGCTCTGAAACCTTCCAGCGAAGCTAAGCTCCTCGCTGACACAGTCACTGGTGATGATGTAAGTTGCGTCGCCGCCATTTCTGACATCCATCAAAACACACATAAACTCTCGATTAGTAAGAATTGAGAGATACAGTAAAACAAATATGTAGAAATGAAGATTGATTTCTCCCAGATTCATCAAATGTTTAGCAAACCCAATCACTATTGAGCTAATCTGATTGTTTTCTCCGTGCAAAGTTCAAACCTTTGCGAGTTCAATTATGGTTGTAAGCCTTTTCTAGAACCCTAAAGACAATGAAGCGAGAGAGAGAGAGTGATGATACCTTGAGGATAAGAAAAAGGTTGAGACTTGGGAAGATAAAACCCTAAAAATTGGAGTAGAAAGATAGACTAAAACACATGACTTTCCCTTTTTATTGCACAAGACTTCTAGAACGCTCTACCGGGTGGGTTAGTTTCAGACTCAAACGGTTCGATTCGGTTCGGGTGGTTGGTTACCTAATCCTCTTGGCCACTTTCTGGATTTTTCTAGAGTAATCTTTTTGATATTTTCTTTTGTTTGTTTTTCAATCATGTTAGGATGCTTCATTTTCATTCTCCATAAATTCTTATATATTAAGTGTTCATATAA
Source organism: Leavenworthia alabamica (assembly GCA_000411055.1). Taxonomy (NCBI): domain Eukaryota; kingdom Viridiplantae; phylum Streptophyta; class Magnoliopsida; order Brassicales; family Brassicaceae; genus Leavenworthia; species Leavenworthia alabamica. The sequence goes on from KE156267.1 coordinate 17,695, forward strand.
CTTTAGAATTGAGATTTCAAATTTGCCCAAAAAACATCAATCACGAAAAATTACTCATAGCCCTGTAGGCAATAGATCTTTACGAGACCAATGTTTGAAATACGTGAATATCACACTATTCTATTATTTTGTATTCAGAATTCAGAAGGTTAATCTTTTTAAATAGGTTATTCTACTTAATCATGGTTTTATGACTTTCACTAGTACAAAAATTTCAAATAGTCACGAGGTAGCCACAAACCGTTTTCTAATTTTATGTTTTTTTACAAAAAAAAACCACGGATTAGTTAAATTTAGTCATAAATTAGCCACGAATTTCATTTCGTATAGCCACGAAAAAGTCACGATTTTTTTTTGGCTAAAATTAGCTATGAAAAAGCCACAAAATTTTCCGTGGCTAACTCAATTTTCAATAAAAATAAGTGTATTTGGTAAAGAAAAAAAAAAGAAAGAAAGAAGGAGAAGAAAAAAAGAAGAAGGAGAAGGAAGAAGAAGAAGAAGAAGAATAATAAGGAGAAAAAGAAGGAAAGAGAAGAGGAGGAGGAGGAGGANTTATTAATTATCATGAATACAATCGTTTCTTACAAATGAAGCCAAAAAACTAGGACATGAATCATATAAATTCCATGGTTGACTTGATCGGATTGAAGTTTTAGCTAAAAGATCAGCACAACTGCTTAAGACTCTAGGGATATAAGTAAATTTAATCTCAGCAAAATGTTGTTTCCATGCTTGGATTTCATGTAGATAGTGTTGTATCCGTAGGTTTGTTGTCGCAGTATTAATCATATGAATAAGATTGTAGTTATCTCCTTCAAATTCTATTTTTGTGAATCCAAGATTTCAGGAAGATTGTATAACCCAAATAAGGGATGTAGCCTCTGCTTCTTCCACTGTATATCTACCTTGATATTGTCTCCTTCCCCCCTTGAGAAACCTACCCCTTGGATCTCTTAATATCCAACCAAGTCCCGAGATGTGATTGCCATCGTAATGTGATGCATCAAAGTTACATTTAATCCAGTCATTAGGAGGTTTAGTCCATTGTTGTGGTCGCCTTATCAAAGTCCATGAGTGGAGCTCATGTTCGTTTCTGATCATGTTTTGATTGTCCAACCACTCTTGAGTGTCGTCTAATGCTTTCGCAATAATGTCTTCTACAGCAGTATCTTTTTTGTTAAAAACTAAGGGAGGTGTATTGAACTTAAGATTTGATGAGATTTGATTTCAAATATCAAATCATGTGTTATTGAAACATGAAATTTGAAATAGTTATTAAAATCCAGTGTTATTGAAACAATGATTTTTAAAAGTACCATGAAATATACTGTTATTGAAAACAGTATAAGGATTTTATTTAAAAATTCCAACTGGGATTTCAGATGATTTCTTAGTTAAAAATACAAAGATCAAAATCTCATGGTTTTAGGTGAGATTTTAGAAAATTTTAAAACAAAATTCTAAATTCATTCAAATTCAACCAAATCATCTCGAATCTTATTATAAATCAAATCTCTTCAAATGTTCATTTTAATACATCCCCTAAATCATTTCGACTTTTCCATAATCTTCAGATAATCCAGAATGGTAACCACCGTAACTTTTTCTCAATTTGTTTATCTTTGTATAAAGATAGTATGTATCTCGTTTTTCCTTCTATTTGTATGTTTGGGTTATTGAGTAAGGAACTAAGGATACCTGAACATCGCCACACTGCCTAGGCATGGATACAAGTGAACAATACATGGTTTTTTGTTTCTCTCTCAGTAGTACAGCGGACACATAATTCATTCACTCTCATATTTCGACGTTGTAAGTTATCAAAGGTAGCAATGGCTTTCGAAAGGGCCCGCAAGAGAAAATGTTTTAGTTTAGGGGCAATATCCAAAGACCATATACCTTTAGCTATATCCGTAGATACAGCTAGAGGCAGACTTTCAATTTCTCCTCCATTGTTAAAGTTAGATGCAACCCAATAACCAGATTTAACTGAGTAATTACCATCCTTGATATGGCTCCAAATGATTGTGTCTTCCTTCGATTGTTCTGGTAGATATAATTTATATATCAAGTGATGATCCGCTGGTGCAGTTAGTTGTTGAACTCGACTTACATTCCAACTGCGGGTTGTTTCATCAATGAGGTCATTGACTTTAATATTAGGATCAACCAGAGGTAGCAGCCTCGGACACCGGGGAGGGTTTGTCGGTAGCCATGGATCCATGCCCAGACCTGTTGTTCGGCTATTACCAATACAAATATGACTCCCTCTATGGATTAATTCAGCTCCAAATTTGAGTGAAGTCCAGCCATATGAAGGTCTATCACCTTTATTTGCATGTAAATTGGAGCCATCTTTGAAATAACGTGCCTTCAGAATCTTATATACATGACTATCAGGCCGGTTCATAATTTTCCATACTTGGTTAGCAAGTAATGCCTGATTAAAATGATGAAGGTCTCGGAATCCCAGTCTACCTGTACTCCTTGATGATTTCATTTTTTTCCATGATACCCAAGATATCTTCTTATTTCCATTTATACTTCCCCACCAAAATCTTGTTATCATTCTATTTATTTCGTGACATAACTCCAAAGGAAGTTTAAATACATTCATCGAATACACAGGCATTGCAAAGGCCACCGATTTAATAAGTATTTTTTTTAGCTGAAGATAAGAATCGTGGCTGCCATCCATCAATTTTTTTTGTTTACTTTCTTTAATATATTGCAACATTTCGGTCTTACGTCCTCCAAACTGCTCAGAGAGTCCCAAATATCTCCCACCTCCACCAGTATTCGGTATCATTAATTTTCTCATTATTCCGTCTCTCATATGTTGGAACACCTTACTACCAAATGTTATAGATGACTTTGCCAAGTTAATACTCTGTCCCGAAGCCTGTTCATAGGCTTGGAAGATCTTTAGGAGCTGAGCACTATTATCATAATTCGCTTTCAAGAAAAAAAAAGAATCATCGGCAAATAATAAATGTGAAATTCGTGGACCACCGTTACTAATTTGAATTCTTTGTATTTTATGTTCTTCTTGTGCTGAGGTGATTAATGAGCTTAATACATCATCACAATATATAAAAAGATATGGTGACAACGGATCACCTTGTCTTAAACCACGAGTTGCTTGAAAATGACCATATGGATATCCGTTGATTAATACTGAAAACGATACCGTCCTTACACAGTTCATTATCCATGACACCCATTTATTATCAAACTCTTTCTTCTGTAGGACACGTTCCAAAAAATTCCAGTCCACACGATCATATGCATTACTAATATCAGTCTTAATTGTCATATAGGATGTAGCACATCTTTTGCGAACACGTAATGAGTGCATAACTTCATGTGCTACTATAACGTTATCTGTTATGAATCCACCTGGGATAAAAACCGCTTGGTTTCCGATACGGTATGCATCAAGACTTTCTTAAAACGAAATACCAATATTTTTGAGATAATTTTATACACTACATTGCATAAACTTATAGGCCTGAAATCTTTTATAGTTTGTGGATTACCTATTTTTGATATTAAACAGAGATTCGTATGGTTCCAATCTGTAGGGATAATGCCGTTCTCAAAGAAGTTTTTCACCTCTGATATAACTGATGGACCAACAATATCCCAATGTTGTTGGAAAAACGCAGCAGTTAACCTATCTGGTCCTGGTGCTCTATTCGGCCCTATTGAAAAAAGTGCATGTAAATTTCCTCTGTTGATACCGCCTTTGTTAATTCCTCATTCATCTTGGTTGTAACTACAGCTTCTGTTGTACGTAGTACGTCATCAATATTGTGATTGTTCGTACTGGTGAACAAATCTTGAAAAAAACGGGTTGCCTCCAGAGCAATTTCTGGAGTACCATATATTACTTCGCTGTCAGCTCCTTGTATTTTAGAGATATAATTATGTACCCTTATGTTTTTCGTACTAGCATGGAAAAACTTAGTATTATGATCTCCTTCCTTCAGCCATTGATTTTTGCTCTTTATTTTCCAATAATGTTCTTCATCCCTATAGGCTTGGCTGAGTTCTTTTTTCATTTTTCTTTTTGTTTCTGTAGACGTTAAGTTATCCGTTTGTGCGTGATCAATACATCGAGTAAGCTCTTTGATTTTTTTTCTCGGAGTTAGTAGAATTATGTTTCTTCCACCATGATATCTCTCTTCTACAACTCTTAATACGTTCTATAACAGAGACCTCATGACTATGAAAATTATTATTCCAGCCTTGTGTAATCACCCGCTTAACTGTATCATTATTCCCCATCTTTGTATCGATACAAAACATACGTTTTCCATCATCTTTCATTTTTCTAATCTTAATAATAGCAGGTCGATGATCAGAGTCAATTAATTCTAAGTACACAACCTCAGATGCTGGAAACAGAGTTCTCCATTCATCATTTACCAAAGCCCGATCTAACCAGCATTCAACCTTATGAGTATTACATTGTCCCAACCACGTCATATTATTACCCAAGTATGGTAAGCCTGTAACTTGACAAGTAGTCACCATGTTTCTAAAATCTATCATACTCCATGGTTCTCCTTTTTTGCCTCCTTTTTTCTCATTTGCATTTAGGATTTCATTAAAATCACCACACATTAACCAAGGCCCTTTACGATTTAAAGAAATAAGCTCAAATTTTCCCACTTTTTGTGTCTTAATTTACGTATTGGATGCCCATAAACACAAGAGAAATAGTAGGAAACATCTTTATTTATTATCTCGCAATCAATAATGCGTTCATCAACATCATAAAATGTAACAGAAACATGTTCTTTCCACATTAATGCAATCCCACCCCCAATACCAATAGGCGCCACACATTTTACTCCATAGAATCCAAGTTGTGTTGCCAAATCTCTAACCACATCATTTTTGTTCTTAGTCTCAATCAGAAAGAGTAAGTCCGGAGAATAATAATGCATTATTCTATTTAGACGTCGAACTGCCAGGTTGCTCTTTAAACCTCGGCAGTTCCAAAATGATGTGTTCATAGCTCCGCTGGTGCCATTTAGCGTGGCTTTTTAATTTAGCCACAAAAGTTTCTGTGACTTTTTTTTGCCACGAAAAAATTTAGCCACGACGCTATAGCGACGAATTTTTTTTTGGCTTTTCCGTGGCTTTTTCTCAAATAGCCACGAAAAATGGGCTATAGCCACGTAAATATCCNTTAATCACGATTGTTACATACTTATATACATAGAGACTCTTACGTAGCAAGATGGTTCGAGTAATTTATCCTAAGATAAGTGAACATAATTACACGGTTAAGTCATCTTAACGTTGCTTGGATATGTTGCAACATACATCTTAACGTCAAATGATCTGTTGATCATAAATATTGTAAAATTTCTCAAATTATTCTTATAAGCGTCTTTGACACATTGGAAAATCGCTTGTGCCATGTTGTTCTTTTGCTTCTGTCTCTAATATTTTTAGATTTAGCCAATCTATCTATCTAATTATGTTGTAATCTGTTTTCTTTTAAGTTTGATGTATCCAATCTCATGGTTGAGGAGCTTGTAAAACTTATTCCCTTTTGGAACTAATGAAATGAAATACAAGTTGTTGATAAAAAAAAAGTTACACGGTTAAGTACTCCGTGTTGACAAAAATAAATATTGATAGTGAAGTTAAGTTTCCCAACAGTCCAACACACTCTTTAATTTAGCCACGGTCTTGGGCCTTGGGCCTTGGCAGCATATCCTTGTCTCCTTGACACGCACCAATCACAAACAACCTATAATGGCCCACCGGATTTCCAAAGCTTGCGAACTTAACGGTTGAGATCGACCCAGTCATGTGAAGACAACAACTACACATTGTTGTGTTCATGAGCCCTGGCACAAACCGTTCCAACTATATATTGTTATCATCTTTGAGTTGGTCTGCTACACATAAAATCGCATCTGTCGCTACCATGCATTCCACGATAGTCACATTCGTCTCTGCAACCATCATAACATTAGAGGTGGCCAGCCCATATCATCCGATGCTATGGACTAGTCATGGGCATTCGGGTTGTACGGGTCGGATTATTTGGTTTGTCGGGTTATTCGGTTTTTAAAATTTTTACCAAATTAAACAGATTTAGTTTTTTGGTTTAATTGGTTCGGTTTATAATTTATTCGGTCGGTTTCATGCCTAAAAATTAACACCGAAATTGATTCAAAAAACCTGATCAAACCGATTAACTAAAGAAAATCTATAAAAAAAAAACTTCTTCTCAATCTTCCCCATTGTGTCACGTCTCGCCACTGGATTAACCATAGATTCACAGTGATGCATTTCTTTTACTATGTTTCATATAAAAAAGATTAGTTAAATAAAAAAAATCAAAACTTGAAAATCACCAATTTAACCACCGTCTAACAACATCAAAACTTAAATCATCTAAAATCAAACCACCGTACATAAACACAACTCTTATACCTAGTTAAATTTCAAAATCCCCAACTAAACATAAAAAGAACATCAAATCCTTGTTAAATGATACTAGTATAATCCATAAAAATAACTAGATTTCAAAACCTCTAATTCTAAAAATTAAAAATCGGAATTAGTGTTTCATCAGTTACTCAATCCACTCGATTATCTATGCAGAATACTAAATGATGTGAAGAAGATGCACTAGATATACTCATTTCGAAATAAAAGAGACAGTTTGAATGAGTTTGGAAGAATGATACCTTTACTGTAAGAAGAATCATCGAGAGAGGCAGAGAAAGGAATCGTGAAAATGAAGTTTATGTTAGTTGTCTTCATTATATATGTCGGTTAAAGAAAACCGATCGGTTAACACCGAACCGAACCGATAACCGAAATCTAATTATAAATCTGCCAATCGGTTTGCGTTGATTATAATTGTTCGGTTCGCTTTTCGGTGAACCGAATAACCTGTACCGAACGCCCAGGACGACTATGGACCGTTGTTCCAAGCCTCACCTTTCCCGAGACCATTAAAAATCAACAATCAGTAGATCTTTGCCAAGATGAGCCTTGAACTTTGCCTAAAGCAATAACATTTCATTATAAGAAGTAAGAAACCATATTCATTCACAGAATCAAATGATTTTTTTATAGCAAGCTTTTCCTCTCCATTGTATCGGACTAAGGAAACAGGACCATTGATTCCAGTTGAACTATTCTCAAAGAAAGCTTCATATTAATGGCTTTTGAGTGGACTCCACTATTTAAAAAAAAATTATTAACAAATAAATAGTGAAGCTGGTGAGAAATTCCACGTATTTTCATATCATGAAAGTGCTCAACGAATCCTCTTTAATTAGCTTGTGGGACCCTTTGGTGACATTGTTGATTTCGACTTTTGTGTATTTCTGTCAAGTGTGGACCACTCTTTCATTGACACCTCATCTTCATATTCGTTTTTAATATCTCTGTATTTTAATTTTTTTGATATAGTCGTATTTCATTTTCTGACAAATACATCCCTCCAATTTATTATTATTATAGGCCTTAGGTTTTACGTCAATTCAGCATATACATATAACACTCCACTAAAACTCATTTTATTTAATATAATAAACAAAACATGCATGTGTCGCTGTATGTACATGTCTTGCAAATACATAAGGTTGCGTTTGGTTTACAAACTGTTGCTTTTAAAACTCACTTATACAGCTTTAAAATTTTCATAACCAAAAACTAATTTATTAATTATATGTATGAGTGATCTTGGAGTCTTTGTTGGTAAATGCAGTTGTAGGAGGAATTATTTATTTTTGGCATTTCAAAATAATTATGATGATGTAATGAACATACTATTTGTATGAAAAATATTTATGTTTGCCTCATGACCAGAGAGATAATTAAGGGTCCACTTTCTTATAATAAAATAATATAACTGTAACAATTAACACCGTGTCACCCACACTATGTATTATTGTATAAAAATTTGATAAATTATAACTGCGTCAACGTTTTAGTAATTAGCTTTAGTTATTTGACGACTTACGTTTAAATAGAATACACTAGTTGAAAAATACAAATGGAATTATACTAATTGAACATTATTTGTATCATATGTTTATTAATCTCTTTTGTTTTTTCTTCAATAATAATTCTCAATAGGTGCTTTCTCTAGACATTCGTAACATCTCGATTCGGACGCTTCGTAGTTTGTTACGTCATTATATATTATTGGGTTGTTTTGTTTAGAATATAAACAACAGGGGTTTGATTCGTAAAATAAGAAAAGTTCACGTGATTTATTGTAAATAAAAAGTAGTGTAAAGTTTTTAAACTCTTCTACCAACTCCACCATAAATAACACATCTCTCTCCCATCTCTTCTTTGTGGAGGTTTTACAAACACCACCAGTCTTCTTCTTCTTCTCTCTTTCCTCTTATGTTTCTTCTTATTCTTTTTTCTCTTTTTGGTTTAATCTGATCAAAGCCTTCTCTCAAGATCATGCTTAGCAAAAGAACTCATCCCATGCTCGGTAAAATATCGGAGCTTCTTGTCGGCATCAACCGATCAGCGGCGGCTCCTTTCTTCGATGTATTGATGACAAGTCCTAGAAGCCCACTTGATTTCAAGATCCTCCCTCAGTTATCTCAAAGAAACAGCTCAAAGAGATTCTACGATGATAATCTTGGTGGCTCCGTTGGTCTTGGGATTGTAGCAGCACTTGAGAACTCAAACACTTGTCGAATCACAAGCGTTTGTAGATCTGAAACAGACCAAACCGGCCGGTCTGATCCGATTCAGTTCATGAGTCATGGAGGAAACACAGAAGGAGAAGACGAGGAGATGTTCATAATGGACGAGGAGGATTATACGGTGGTGACGTGTCACCATGGGCCTAGTGGATCTTGCAGTACAAGGGTTTATGACAGAGATGGGTTTGAGTGTTTTGCAAGTAAGATGAACGAAGATAATCGGGAAAGACTTTTCATGGTCGATGTCGGGACGCAATCTCTTGAGAACTCTCCGGCGTTACAGGGTTTGAGTTTCCTCAATTCTTGTTACTTATGTAAGAAGAAACTTCATGGTGAAGACATATTTATATACAGGTATATAAATAGGAGGAAGTATAAGTTTATTTTTTTATAATATGGTCGTATCACTCGAGTTTTATTGATTGAATAATATAATTGAATGTAGAGGAGAAAAAGCATTTTGCAGCTCAGAGTGTCGATCGAGTCACATAGCAAATGATGAAAGGAAAAAGAGATGTAGAACAAAATTCTCAACCTCTCCTTACACCGCCGGCCAAATTTTCTCTACCGGAGTTCTAGTGACTTAGCCGGAGTTCTTCTAATGAGTTTATATATATATGGGGGATCGGGGTAAATAAAATAATTAAACATATATAAATAATTGGCGAGAGAAATAAATTATCATATACATATAAATACAACAAGTATGACCATATAATATAAGTATATGTATGTTATATATGGTGGAAACGAAACTAGATCGAGAAATTTTGATTTGGAGTGGGGATAAGACTTAAGAGTAGAGAGAGCTAGTTGTTGATCCTTAAGCATGAGGAGAAATGGTATTATGCTCTTGTTTTGTATTTTGTGATAATTAACATATTAAAGTTTTAAATATGATATTTCCTTTTTCTCTGGTCCGTTCTTTTTAGTGAATATTTTTAAAGGTGAATATAAATATAAATGCTCCAAGCATCAAATCAAATAATTGAAGCGAATATTAGCAACAATAAATTCGAATAACGTATAACTTGAGTAGTTATTATTATATTATATAAATAATTAATATGGAATAGAAGTATAAAATGGTTGTTGCCGTGTGGTTAACTCATCGATCAATCAACGTATAAAATAGTTTTAGAAAGATACGAAAACTATTGTAAGAAAAATCATAATAGTAATAAAGTAATATTGATCCATACGGAAGAAGCCAGCGATGATAATAAGCCCAAAAGAGGGACATCATTAGGGAGTGGTTGGGACCCATATTAATTATTTAGGAAGAAAAAGACAAAACCTAATTTATTTGTGGTCCTCTCCTTGACTTGCATGCAATATTTAATATGTCATGTTTGTATTCGAATCGAGTCCTACCGAATATTTAAGCTTTTCGGTCCATTTAATATGTTGCTCCTTGCAAATTTGTTTACATTTAATTTATTTTTAATTTTAAATTTGAATATATATAAATTTAGATTAAATATTAATTATAAAAATAAATTTGAAAATGAATTTTCCTTCATAAATTTTCCGTCAGAATTTTTTTACAAATTTTAATTTTTTTTGACGTTTTAAAACCGACTAAAATTTCATCAGTTATCTCATATCTGTTGGAAAATACTATTTCTAGCAGATTTTTCTGTCAGTTCTAGCGTTTTTTTTCTTGTAGTGACACACTTTTGAAATGGTTAAGAGTTGAAGAATATGAAAAGTTGAGAAGTTATTTGCAAAATAATGTCCTTAACCATGAAATAGAAAACATACCACTATACAAAATTCTTAGCATTTTTTTATAGAAAAGTGTTATTAAAAAAGTGCTATAATGTTTTACATAAAGTGACTGGACTGAAATTAGAGAAACAATAGAAGAAGAAAAGTAAAAATATAAAAATATGTGTAATTCTCTACATGGACAATTATGATTTTCTTATGTAACAAGGAACATATAAAGTATACATTAATATTTCTTCGAAAGATCACTCAAACATGATAAAAATAAATGAAACTCACCGAAGAAATAAAACGTCACTTTTAAATTTACGTACCCAAACCCTTGTTTCACACTTCGCTCTTCATCTTTAGTATTTTTATATATCTACAGATTCCGAATCGTGTTAACGTAATACACATCTCATCAGGCTTTTACTTGTTCTATCCTTCTAATAGTTTCCCTCATGTCTAATCTTTCATCAGGGTTACTTGTGATACAAGCAACCCCAACCTTTAACAATTCCAGCATCTGTTGTATTGAATCAGTATTGTTTACTATATCCCGATCGATAAGTTCTTCTTCTTTTTCCTCTGCGACTGAAGATTGTACCCATTGAACTATATCAGTTCCACCTTTACCATTGTTTAAGTATTGAGACGGGAATTTTCCTGTCAAGATCTCTAGGATTATAATTCCGAAACAGTAGACGTCTGATTTATGCGAGACCTTTTGGGTCTGCGCAAACTCAGGCGTCTTGAAAGCAAACAATGCCTGAGAAGCGTTGCTTGGGTGGAGAAGTGGTAAGAACGCGTAGTCACTGATCAAAGGTTCATAGGTCTCGCTGAGTAGAATGTTGCTTGACTTGAGGTTACCATGTGGGAGATCATAGGATGCGAACTCCGTGTGTAAGAACTCCATTCCATGTGCTACTCCTTGTATAATCTTCAATCTTGTTGGCCAAGTTAACTCGGAATGACATATCCCACGATCACCTATTCAGAGAAAATACTTACGATGATCACGATTTGTCAAAGAGAAGACATACTAGTTTTGGTATTAATAAGATTAACCCTTAAAACGAAAAAAAGATAGATAATAGAAGCATTTTAGGGTTTACCATGTAAAACGTAAAGCAAGCTGCTCTTAGGCATGTACTCAGATACTACAAGCTTCTCTTCGCGACGGTAATGATAAGCCAAAGGTGTAAGAATATTAGGGTGACGAAGTTTCCCAAGTCGTCTCATCTCTACATCAAAAGGTTCACATGCAAGTTGATTCATATCTCTAATTCTCTTCACCACAACGGATAATCCATTAGCCATGACTGCTTTGTAAGCTGAACCAAGGCTACCATTACCTAGAACCTCGGCTGCAGCCTTCATTAGATCAGGTA
>KE156268.1:0-22420 GCA_000411055.1 Leavenworthia alabamica
CGAGCTGCAACAGAAATACCAATTCGTGGGGAGACATAAGAATCCTTCTGAGACGGAAACAACACAACACCACTCCGGCCAGCTGATTCTTGTGGAGAAAGCATGCTAGGCATAGGACTAGTATCCTCAATAACCTCGAGCACTCGGACATTTTTCCTCTGTTGTCTCCTCTCCATCGAGAAAACAGGATTTTTCTTAAAAGATCTGGAAGTCTTAGACAGATACGGCGAGCCAGCTTCCACATTTTCGGAAGGTTCCATCTCCACCACTCTATAGCCTAGAGGAATATATGAATCATTTGTAATCCAGTACGGGACAAAGAATCTAATAGTCTTTGGTGCAGCCCCTGTTTCTCCCACATCACGTTCTATACTTACACGCAATCTCCTGAAACTCCAAAAAGTAGTGATGTATGAAAAAGTTAATTTCATTGAATATGGTATTATGCTGTTTAAAAGAAAGAAAAATCTTCTTTGATAATTCTCAACATATTATGTTCCATCAATAGTTAATATGGGACTCAGTACAGAACATATTTTCTTAGGGATATTGCTTAGTTGAGAAAAGTCAGTAATAGAAATATTATTAGTGCAACCAATGAAAATTTTGAACGACCCTCTCATAGTCATAGCAATAACCTTAACCACAGATTTTAACGACCATATATTTAATTTGACAAAAAAATATGCATATAATCAAACATATAAAACCAAAAATTCCAGGGAAAATGAGAGCTGAAAAAGAAAGAGTTACTAACCTTTTGCTCTGTTGATGGACAAACCAAAAGGATGACACGCTGTCACTTGAAGATAGATCTAAAACAGGAATAGGATCCTACAAAAGAACATAGAAATTCAGTAATCTTCTCAACTGAGAATAGTTTCTTCTGTAGAATATAAAGCCAACCTTTTCCAAAGCCCAACCACCATGGACAGCTAACGTAAGATATACAGGTCTCTGAATCTCTGCTGAAAACACGTGAGCACTCTTTCTTGAGGATACTACACCATGTTGTCTTTCAAGATATGTGCCTTCTTTTGTCTTTTCCCACACTGTGAATTTGACTGAACAAGGAAGTCTATTTTCTAGCTTCAAAGGAGAACTAACAGAAATTTTCCAATCATAAACAGGTGTATTAAGGTCTGTATTAAGAACTGATGCATCTGTTCCTACACTGAGCCAAAATGGCTTACTTCCAGTAGAGGGCTGGCAACAAAAAAGCATATCCTTCTTCTCAAGCTGGTTTAATTTCAAAGAAAAAGCAGATGCCCTGCTGCTTTGCTTGAAAGTACTCTGCCGAGTAAGCAAACCTTGATCAACAAATGGTTGGTCTTTTCCACAACCAGAACTCACGGCCACGCAACAACCCCATGCATAAGAATGATGAGGGTTCTCAACCCTTGGCCGGACATTCAGGCACTGTTCATTATCCTTTGATAAACATCCCCATGGCAAAACATATGAAGATCTCGAGGCAATCAAAGCATTATGATTGCTTGCTCCAGAGGAGACATTCTGATCAGAAGATATGGATATCTCTAAACTGACATCTGTATCATTTACAACTGTAGCTAAACATCTGAATGTTGCGTGCTTTCTTCCATTTTTCATAGAAACTTCCATTGCAATAAAATCATTTTGTAATGATTTCGGAACAATACAGAGCGGAAGCAGCGAGCGAATGCTATGCCATGAGTCATCAGGGTGAACTCCAATCCAGAAACCAGTGTCTCCATCAACAAAATCCTTACTTTCCTTATTTCTGAGTGCATTGGGAATTGAAATCTTCTCAAAATAAGATGTTGACACAAGCAAACACCCGTTGTCATGTATATCTTCAGCATTCTTCATTTCATGAATCAAACGGAAATGAGAATGTATCGGGTATGTTATAAAACCTTGAGATATACATTATCACACCCTGATATAAATTAAAGAAAACTAACCTTTCTCTGAAGTGTAAAAGAACTAATATTCTCAGTATCACTTAACTGAGGTAGCATCCTTACTGAAGCTATTTTTCTAAGTGTATTTTCCCCATGTCCAACAGGAAATGAAAGCGAGCCAACAACCTCCCCTGTATTAGTCAATAGCTAACTATCATGTAACATAGGTACAATCTCAACTCACTGAACTCTTGCAAACATATCCAGTCTATGTTATTCACGTGTCAGGTGTGGACATTCCAGGGACTCAATGAAAAAAAAAACAATAGAGAACAGGTCAAAGAAAAAGATCTGAAGTCATAGAATTTAACCTTTTCCAGCTTTGGCTGCAAGGTTTGTTACCTCAACCTCCAATCTGGCCAATCCCTATAACAATTAAATAGAAAAAGACTAGTCATATGACATAAGTTCCAAAATCATAACAATTATTTTGAGCTTTATAAAGAAATACTGCAGACATTAATAGCAATCTAAGTTGTACCAGTAACTAACAAGTCTTGATATACTATTCATTCAATGCTAATTCTAGGCTTAATAGCATATGTACACGGCATATTTGAAGGATCAGAGTATATGAACAATGGAAGCATAATGTTAATTATTTCCTAATGTACTTACCTTTCTTGGAATTTCAAAAATAAAAATTTCATTCCATTTGGAAGTGCACTCCATCAAATCGTTGACAATTGTACTGGAAGGCTTCACGCACTTTGTCCTAGCACTTTGAGGAAAAAGCTTTTGTGGTTCTGCACCCTGACTATCAATAACTAAGCGTAGGGTGCAAAAGAAATTGTGACTGTTGCCATCATCAATTATATGCAAACCCTGCACAAAATAAAGTGAAAGTACCATCTTAACCATTAATTTTTTGTAAGCCACTGTAAATATTTCAAATGAAGCAAAAATATCTGTTTAGAAACCTTAGCCTCCAGAATCTGTACAGTCATGTAATTGCGTGCTTCTCTAGAACTGTCTGCAACATTTAACCTATTGGAGAACCTTGGAGGTGGAACCCATACATAAGTATTTTCGTTATGACACAACTTTACAACTACATCTGAGTTCTCTTCAAGCTTTTTCAGATATATGTCACGCCCGAGTTTATTCTCTACCACAATGGTCTGAAAATCATCTTCGTCGAGAGCTGAAAAAGCTGAAAGATCCCCACTCTCACGAGAGACACCTGATTCCTGTACGAAGGCAATTAGTGAGTACAAATTATGAAAAAGTATACTTTCATGAAAATAGAACAAAGAATACTTTACCGCTTTCATTTTGGCTGCTCGTTCTTCAAGTTCTAATTGCCTTCTCCAAGAAACAACGGCATCACCAAGAGTTTCAAGGTTTGCAGCACTAACATTTATGTTCAAAATGTTAGTAGCAGCAATTCGCAGCCGTTTTCCTGGCTTTGATGATTGGTTCAAAGCAGTATCATATGTTTCCAACCTACAGAGCGAAAGTAATGAATCAATATATTATTGCAAATATTGTGACTAAAAGCAGATTTATCTTCCAGTCATATCATAACGCATTACTGTCTTTACTTGAATATTCCATCAAATGGTTCCAAAAGAGGCTCCCACGCTTCCAACTGTGGGTTAAATGTTGAAGCAGCAATAGAGGAAATAAGTACTGCATTCATTGCTTCAGGACGGCCATGAGTTGCTAGCTTGATATTGGTGACAGTTGTGTCAAATAGAGGAGTCATCTGGACAAATACAGAATAGGATCAAGACGCAAAGACTGAGTTATCAAATTGGTTAGTAACATTGACCATATAACATACCATTCCATGTAAGCCATCTAGAAGGGTCAGAGAGAAGCATCTCAGCTTAATTTCGGCATTTACATTTTCCTGTGTCTTTGGCTTTACAGATTCTCCAACAGCAAAAGCGAATCGACTTGGAGGCCTTTTAAAGTCGGAACGTGCAAGAAAAGTACATGCCTACACAAGCATTATTAGCTATCAAGATTGAAAAATAACTTTCACTATGTGGGTAGCTGATTCATAGACACAGAATGTCCTACAAGTCAATGATGACTTGGGAACTTCAAAAAAAAAAAAGAGTCACAGCATCAAAAGTTAAATGGGTTATCGAACCTGATTATCAACTTTCCAAACGCTCCAGCATTGAGAAGACTTTGAACTTGAAGATCTCGAGACAGAAGCTTCATAAATGTTTGTCTGGTTAACAAGATCAATCCTTGGACAACAAAATGAATCCACACGTGGCGCCTCATCAAATTTAGAGAGAACACATCCTAGAGAAACATAACCAGAAGGCGCAACAGGAAACCAGCAGAAAACTTCATCTAGACCCTTCCCCACAATATGTGCGACTTTAGTGAACTGCACAGGTTTTGCAGCAATCTCAGAGTCATCTGCTTTGAAGAGTATTCCCAGTGCCGGTGGCTCCAATCTAATCAGAAGAAGAATTTAAAGGTTACAACATCTGTATAAGAAAACAGACCCTTTATGATAAGTAATCTGGATACAAAGTAAACATTTAATATTTTCTAACCCTTCAGTTATGCTATCACCCAGTATTGCAAAACCAGGACGAGGTACAGGCCTCCATATTGACACAGGTCTACGAAGATCACCACCCTTGTCCCACCAGATTCTCTCAAAATTAGAAGTAGAAACATGATAACTCGTTGCCTTAGAGATTGACCTGACAATGTCCCATCCTGATGAACTTCCAGTCTGATCACTTTTTTGCTCGCCCTGAGACCCATTTGTAGATGAAGATGTCTTCAACTGAAAGAGATTCCAAAGAAGACAATGACTGAGGCCAGAACTATATTGTTTGGAAGGAGCTGTAGTTGAAGTGTGAGCATAGAATGATCCAAGAACATTATCAGCACGCCAAATGCTGAATCCAGACTCAAATAATGAACTTGAGGGCACGGTGTATATGCACTCAGAGAAACTGCTGGGAGATACAAGGTCAGACCTTAGGCAGTAAACAATGTTATCAGGTGGTGGCTCACTTCCTAAATTAGCAATACAACCCATAGTAGTGTACCCTGCAGGAGCTACAGGCATCCAGAGGGAACAGTCATCGCTATCACAGGAATGTTGACCATTAGCCCCTTCTAAACCTTGAATAACAGAAAAAAGACCAATACAAGTAAACCCAATTGGCTTCCTCACACGCCCATATGTATTACTTACTGCCATTACTGCTTGTGTAGGAGGAATTGCCCTGCAAGGAATTTTTTAAGGGAATTAATGATATAATGGCTAGAAGAAAACATCTGTACATTGGAACAAATTCTTGTCAAACAGTTGTAAGCACTGGCACTGGTATAATAAAAGAGAGGCTGACATGTTGCACTAATGCACCCAACTCTCGTTAAGCTAACAACTCTAAAACAGCAAGAGCTTGCTAATTTCTGTTTCAGAATAGTTTGATATGAATATTATGGACATTCAATACGAGTCTGAATAGATGATTCATGATGAAACACAGTAGGCAAAGGAAGGACTATAACCATAGTAAGCTTCGTTGTAAGGATGAAAAAAATTAAAGAACCTACAAAGCAACGAGATATACACCTAACAAGATGAGCCATTAATTACATATTACCTTGACGTCACACAGTCTCCCAAAATGACATAGTTTGAAGGAGCCTGTGGCCTCCAAATTGTGAGGTTGTTCCTGGGTCCATTTTCTGCTCAGCATCCCAGAACAAAATAATCAAATGTTGCTTAAGAAGGTGATCATAAATCAGACAGTTTTAAGGCTAAACTGTGCCATATATCTTAACTGATGCCATACCATACCTTTCGGTGAAACCCAAATTCTGTGGAAGTTGGTGCATGAAGCTAAAGGAATAGCACTTCCAGATTGTAAAGCTCCCGTAACTTGGCTTTGCAGATTCAGTAGGAGAGAAAGAGCACTCAAAGAAAGGTGCATGTATATGTCGGTGGAGGTTAAGGACATATTTGTTTTCTCTTTAACAGAAGTGTATCCCCCTGAAATATCGACTGGATCAAGAATGATAAGACCAGAACCAGTTTCAACCACTAGGTTCTTCAGCAAGGCTCGAACCCAGATGTCGTTTTCTTTTGAGGCATACCTGTTGAAACAAGAGCAAAAGACAATGTAAAATGAAACTTAAGATCCACTATGCAAAACGATTGTTATCAATGTCAATGTCCAGATGGTGGGTTACTTTAGTACAATCCGTCCTCGTACATTCAAAGAGATAAGTAATCAAGCAATCATATTAGTGACGGCAAAAATATTGGGTTGTTACGCTCACACCTAACTTTCAAGAACTTTCATGTACGACAAAATATTGATAGACTTAAACTACTGATACTATGTTTTAGAGACTGCTGCGCTTACATAAAATTAAAATCCAGTTTCACCCGCAAAAGCTTTTCTACAGCAGAGGAGTCATCCAGAGATGACTTTGTACCATCAAAGAATGTGAACTCGGGAGAAACAACCTGCACAAAGGCAAGCCATGAATTTGACAAATACAGCAAAATAATATCTTTTGGTTTCATCAATCAGATAAGCCTGGAATCCAAAATCTGTGGTAGTTGGCTACTGGAAAAGACCTCTATATAACCAAATGTTACGAGTGAAAAGAAAAGAAGAAAGAAATACAAAAATCAGGGAATATTGATCCAAAAATTAAGGAAACAAGTAAAAAGACTATAAAGTAGCTAATAGAAAGAAGCTAAATATAAAGTAGGCACTCAAGTAAAAAGAGAAAAGAAGTAAACGTACCTGAGCTTCAAATGTAAAACTCTGACCAGACTTCAAATCATTTTGGCAAGTGTCTGAAACTTCTGATGACTTGTGCACATTTCTAGGCACATTCTCCTGATTAGATGAGGCGGTGTCTAACATTGAGATGTCAACACCATCTTCCCGAGAAAATAAACAGCTACTGTCGTTACTCAAGTAAATGCACTTGCTCAGAAGCGATCCATTCTACAACATAGAAGGAAAAACAAAAAACAAACAGCTAGCATAAATCAAAAATCTTGGAAAAAAGAAAGTTGGAGCATTGATTACAACAATAAAAATTCTTTCTTTACTTCACGCTATACGATCTTGGAAAATGTATCGAAATTTACTCTTGAGCATTATTAAATTGATATAAAATTGATTAAAAGAGAAAAGAGATTCAACCTTAATTTTCACATTAATGAACCGCAACTTCTTTCCATGCCCAACAATTATGATGGGTTCTAATCTTCCTAAGTTTAAATCCTTCTCTCCTTGCTCACTCAACGAGATTACCTTTCCACATCCGTCATAAGTATACTCATCAATGCCCAGTGAATCTACTACTAACTGTCTACAAGGGGACAAGTGGACAACATCTTCTGTCTGCTTATAGAGAGACTCAGAGAGAACTATGCCCCTACTTCTGGTAATTGGATCATT
The DNA here is from genome assembly GCA_000411055.1 of Leavenworthia alabamica. NCBI lineage: Eukaryota > Viridiplantae > Streptophyta > Magnoliopsida > Brassicales > Brassicaceae > Leavenworthia > Leavenworthia alabamica. The sequence continues at coordinate 7,361 of KE156268.1, forward strand.
TGTTGGATCTAATGTTTCGTCTCTTCCTGTTATTGCACGCAAAGCTAGAACAAAAAATTCACCAACCGCAAGAAGGAAGTCAGGAACGGCAAGGATACGAGGTTGTTGAACCCGCAAAACACATGACTGAGAGGATGCTCGCCATCTATAATCCATAAGCAACATCGTTGAACATGGTGCATCAAAATCAAGAACAGCCCTAGAGTTTGTTCGCTTAAAGCTTCCCTTATTAAGGGAATAGGGAAAAGATCCAGAAGAAGCTTGCTTCGAAGCATCGACCGATGAGCCAAGCATTAGTCGCATCTCAGGCTTTGTGTTAGGACGGATATCAAGAACAGAAACTTTAGGAATTGACACATACAAGTCTGTCTCAGATAGTGACGTCATCCTGTAGGATACCCATAATCCTTCAAGCTGTGAATGACAAACTGGTATCTTAGAAATCTAATATAATTCCTACAGGAAAAATGTTCAAGGAAACAGAGAACAAGGCTCAGAAGCACGTACCGCAACATGAGCTAATGGTGACTCTTCATTAACACTATTACGTAATTCGAGAAGAGCATAATTGATATCAACAGCCAGTATGGTAACTGAACGAGAAATTATCATCTGACTATTCAAGTTAACTTTGTCAGCCAGAAGGCGCATGTTAGCTTTGGGTCCAGAACTGCTACCACGGAAATCAGGAGGTAGCTTTGGCTCCTCAAACAAATTCATGGATGTGCAACTTACTATAATATCATATTCTTTGTCAGACATCACAGCATGCAAGAAATCAATCTGCACACCAGATATTGAGAAAATAATTAGTCCTAAAAAGTGACTGTTGATACCAATAGTTAAGAGAATGTAACAAGCTTTATCCATAGTATTGATGATAAACAAAACATAAAGATGCTGTCAGATGACTCCCAGTTTCAAGCTTGCGTGGAAGACAATGATTAATATAAAGTTGTGAATATTCCACTCTTGGTCTCACGTAGCAAAGAAAATCCTTTTAAGATAATAAAATTTATCTTTTATGTATAGTCGTCATCCCTAGTCTAGCAATATCAAGACGAAAATACAAAAAAACAACTTACTTTGTTTAAAGTCAAGGTTCTTGACACCCAAAACAAATATTTAAGTACATAAAAATATAAAGAAGTATTCTCTTACCTTAATTTCAATCGAAACTGTTGGAACTTTCCTAAAAACATCCCTCAGGCTGCGTCGGACAAAGATGTCCAATCCCTGGCCTTCACGTATCATGGGTTTACCAATTGAACCATTTATGCCTACTGACATATTTAGTCCAAGAATCTTTGCAACAAAAAAAAAGAATAATCAGCAAGCTACAGTTTTCATTCTGCACATTAAATATAAGTGTTCCATACTTGTCGCCTCATCGTAATATATATGTACCTTCGCATGAAGAACATCTACACGTACAGCACTGGGATCTTCTTTCTCCGGACACCCATGCCAACTTATTTCATTTGATATCTCCAGCTGACCAAGGTCAAGTTGAATGTAACTGCAGGAAAAAGAAGTGTTGAGATTTTACCAAGAATCAAACGAAAAAGTTGAAGTAAATCTTTTGGAGATTCAGAAAAAGAAAAAAAACATGTTGCCGACCTTAAACTTTGAGATCTTTTAAAACTACAGCACAAAGGCCAGATTCTACGTAAACTATTTGATGGCAACTATTACATTGAGTTCAGTGATATACCTAGAAAGTGTAAAGCGCTAGAGAGCCATGAAAAAGTAAGTGTTATTCCAAACCTAACAAGTATTTGATAGCATAACACATATTAAGATTTACCACACATTGTTTCTACTTACTCTTTGCTCAGAGAATCTCTAGGGACAACAATTATTGGAGTGTCTAACGAAAGGTCCAGTTTCAGTGCAGTAGCACCATCCATTTCATCTTTCTGGATTAGCCACTCAAAGCCTCCAACTTTGTCAACAAGTTTAATGACTTCTTCGGAATGAGGAGTGGCAAGTCCCATGAAGTACGCTGTAACCTGTAAACCATTCATTGTTTGTTCCACAATAAAATTATGGCCAAAGAAAAGCATGTGTGTAAGTTCGGTTGCATTTTAAATCAGTTAGGTAAGAGGCAGGTTCAGTGATCATGGTACCTCTTGAACAAATCTGTAGAGGAACACAATGCGAACGGCTGATAGTCTACCAGATAAGCTATAATCATATCCTTCATAGTCCTCATCTCCAGCACTATATGAATCAAATTTGAACTGCAGAGTAAACAAGAATCAAGCAGATTCACAACCAAATCGAACAAGAATAAATAATATCAGAAACAAAAATAAAACCGTCAGAGACTTATAAATAATATTCAATACCTTGATAAGAGACTCCACACCAGGATCACGTATGTCACAGAGCCAACTCCAACAGTTTCCAGAGTCTAACGACTTGTCACAGAGTTTAAAATTTCCCAGAGTCCCTTCTATTGAAAGAGAGCTCGGATGAACCTTGAAAAATAAACTAATTTAGCCAAAGTACTAAACCAAAACTGATTCTGTGATTAAAACATTTAACTAGAGGACGACTACAAATTTAAATACATCAAACAAGATGCCCCGGGTCAATGTATCTTACCTTAATGTCCAACACAAATCGTTCCTGCACAAACATAGCAAGCTGAGAACCGTCCTCCTTGTTGAGAAAGACAGTCACATTATCAACATTCATGTTTAGGTAAAACACTACACGATCCTTGCCATATCCAAGCAAGCCTTCAATTCGTCCACTTTCATCATTTGTTTCTTTCTCATTATCAAGTTTCTCAGATCCCAAAGTGCTGGCGTCTTTATCATTTCCAATATATGTTGCAGTGCTCAAGTCAAATCCAAAACCAATTAGAGCAACTACAGTTGGTCTGCTGCAAAAGAACTCCAGTTTTGACATGCGAATGCTCATCTGGATTAATATCAAAGAGAATTTAGCAAAGCTGATAACATATATTTCTGTCACTAAGATGTCCTCTCATAGTCTTAAATTACATACCTGTGTGTCGATTCCATTATAATCGTGGGAACTGGAGCTCCTCGTTAAAAAAACAACTGATACAAAGTCAGAAAATTCACCACCCTGCACCTCATAAAATACCTCATCGCAAAGACCTTTTCCCTGAGATGAATCTTTTTCATGAAGCACCCCTTGAGCATCCTCCAGTCCCACATGTTCATCAGAGTCCATCATCATGCTGCATTGAATCATATCCATATCCGGAGTACCTGGTTCTGTAGGAGACAGAAACTCTGGCAAAGCATCTGTGAAGGCATCTTCATCATCTGCAGGCCCTAAAGGCATCTCCTTGTCAAAAGAATTACATGATCCTAAAGATTCATGTATGTCTTCGTTCTTCAAAACAGAGTAAGCCAAATATTGAGCACATCCTGACTGCGGCTGCTGAAGTTCATCTTTGATTTTCAGAGAGTGTAACTTTGTCCTAACAGTTAAGCCACTCTCGGAACTTATCACGTGCACCTGCAAAGCAAACACAAATTTGCCTCTATCCAACTAGTCCATTGTATAAAACTTTTACAAGGAAATTAAAACAGCCTAGAAAAGATTTCAAAAGGATCTTAGGAAGGGGACCCCTTAAGTGAAAGAAAGGTATACGTCAACGCAATTAAAACTTGAAAAGTGTCCTCCTAAGATACGCAACATGATTTAGCAAACAATACAATAAGAAATTTATCATTTACTGATCATTAGTCAATGGTACAATGGCTCTGTTAGTAATTTCCATCTCATCACAATAGCTTATCCAGGCTTAATGAAAGATTCCAATTTAACCAGAACCCAAATAATATTAGGTTAGATTATCGCAAAGTTTCGCACACCCAGCAGGCCTTGTTATTTTTTTCCCTTCTTTCCTTAATACTCACGGCTCGAAACACATGCATATAACTCACTACCACAAAACTTAATGCAATGAAAAATGTCCAATAATTACAAACCTTTCCTCCAGAAGCAAGGACTTCAAGAAACAGGATCTCTTCAACCTGCTCATCACATTCATCTTTGATCTGCAGGATATATAGGATTCTAGAAGTCAAGTAAAAAAAACAAGTTGCTTTCGCGGAATTTAAATGATTTTTCAAGAACCTACAAAAGTTCCTAATCAGTACACTATGCCATACAAATAGCATGCATACAAAAATATGTAGAACGCTGAAAACAGCCAACCTTTCCATACAAGTACAACTTCGTCTCAACCAAAGCACCAGTGATAACAAGATCAGCAGCTTTCATATTACTGGTCTGAGGTTCATGGAAGTCACCATCACCATCATTCGTTTGACCAAAAACATCCCCCGACAGAGGAGCCTACAGAAGGAAAAGCTTTCAGCATTAACCAAAGACGACCATTGCAGTAAAAAATCCCAGATAAAAGAAAATAAGGAGATTTTATAGATATACAGAAGCTTGATAAGTAGCTTGGACTAGTCCTCTCAGCCACGCTGCCTTCTCCTCCCCCTGAAATTCTATGATCCAGGTGCTAGAAGATTCCAGGGCCTGAGGAATGCATAGAGAGATCAATCAGATAAACAGAAATGAAAATAACACAAACCATGCAAGGTTGTAAACAAATAAATATGAGCTGGCTTTCTCTCCAGTATAACATCAAACGATCCTTCAATTGAACCAAGATCCAGAGAATCATAACACTATCAACCATCTTATTGTTCAAGTGAGCCGCAAGATTTAGCAAGCATACCCAATTCCCTGGACAACATATAAATTTTTCGGTTCTAATATGACTTATATTTTTTACAGTGAACTGAAGCAGCATAGCATACCTTTTGAAGATCTATTCCCCTTACAGCAACAGCAAGGCAATATAGGGAACCACCAACATTTGCAGGTGGAACCTCGAGTACTTGCCTACCAGCCATGCTGCACATACAAAGTTTTATATTTTTAACGTCATATATTAACACATGCAAAATTCTTTATAGTAGAAAAGAGTTCTTTGAGAGAGAGAGAGAGAGTACATGAAAAAAAAATAATGAATGATAATAGCACAAACCATAAATAACGTTGATAACCAAGTGACCTCTCTGATTCATATGTATACAGATATAAACCAGATAGAACAAGGCGACAAGATTGCCAAGTAGCAACAGAGTTGCCAATTCCCTGAAAAAATATATTCCATAAAAATAAAACTAAAACAGATCAACTAAGCACGGCTATGTATATATTATAATTCATACCTTCCAAACTAAGATTCTAGCATCACTAGCAAGATCTGTAGGACTCCAAGGTTGGATTCCATCTGGGATGTGATCAACAGGAGCTTGACTGTAGGTTTTCATAGCACCATACAAGATGTCGAACAATTGCATGATCCTCATATATCTTGTTGGCGAGAAATGAACACCAATATTTGGCACTTGGATAGAAATTCTAGTGGAAGGGTATCTTGGGTGAGGTACTTTGATCTTTAACAAGAAATAGATCAGTGTCAAGTAGAAATGCCTTGTTGTAGCAATTGACTCTTAAAAGTGAAATGTCAAACAAGGTAATACCTGATCAACAATAACTGCCATTCCACACCTATCAATAAGGGAATAAACGTTGTCTGCTTTCTCTAAAATGGGAGACAGAATTGGCTGATTAGTGAAATCTTCCATGAGTAAACTGCAACCTTGGTTGTCAGATCCACAGTCTGTAAAGAAAGCAGCAATATCTCTTCCCGAAATGCAGAACCGGGAATATAAGTTTTGCCTTTGCTCCTCCGACCGAGTATCCTGCAGTTGTACAAGAAATATAAGAAAACAGAAAAGAAACACTAATAAACTCGAAGGGTTAATCTGGAAGCTCACCATCGTGGTTAATGTAAAATTGCCAAAATCCAATAGGAAATGGCTACTACACTTGGATGATCCTAAAGCCCTCAAAGGAATTCTCACCTTTGGAGCATCAAGATCAATGTCGAGAGCAAACCTGATAAATCAAAGACAGATAATAAAGAAAAGCCGGTGAAATTTTTGCTACCTGTAAAATATAATAAAATAATAAAATCTAGTTCCTAAGAGACAACAAGGACAAGAGCTCACTTTAGTTACTATCAAATGGTTCAATTTTGATCATACGGACAAAGATTTACAGAAAAAAGAAGGATATATACAGCCAAGTTAAACTATTCTAACCTGCTTTGCTCCTCCAACACTGTTTGAAGTTGCTCTTGAGCCCGACGAGTCACTTCCTCTAGTTTCATCTGTAATTAACGGTGAAAATAATATTAAAAGCAATAGTCCATAATTATGCATGAAAATAAACCTAGAGAAATTTATGACTGATCAATCTGTAAGGATCATCCATCAAAGATTTGATATACCTTTTCATTTTTACCATGACAATATATGCAAAAACAAATCTACGTAAGAATCAGGGTAAGAGCAGGAAATGTGACTGAGCATTACACCAGTACCTGAAGCACAGCAGCAGTTTCCAGTGCAACAGTAGGGCTAACTGCATTACTCCGCTTCACAAACTCCAATACTCGATCATAACTTTCAGTCCATATCTGCAAATACGTAAAACTTCCAACTTTGCTCAAAGAAGTGGCACCAGATTGAAAGACAAAAGAACGAAATCAAATAGAGCCATTAAAAGCATCAAACAATTTGTGTGTTTACTGCTACTAATTGTAATTTAGATGAGTTTGGAGTCAAAAATAAACAAGATTGAAGAAACTTAATCTTCCTATCCCCAAAGCATCAAGTTATCCAATCCGCCAAAATCTTTATCTATTTTAAAATGAGTGTTAGTGGCTTAGTGCTCCCTCGGAAGCAGCTAGATTTTGTAACAATAAACCTCCCACAGCTTGCGTTAACTATTATGAAGCATATCTATCTCTATATTAGACAGACTTCAGTTTGTTCCTAAATATAGTAGGAAAAACATACGACCATAGGAACTTTAGTTTCAAAGAAAATTTAACAACATATAACATTCTCCCTAAGCAAGCAGCATACAGGATCTTTATATTCTAAAAAATCTCTCTATTCAATCAGTGCCACCAGCTAAGCATTAGATAAACTCTACTATACCCTGGTTGTATCTCATAATTATGACCTTATCATGATATGGAAAACAAACTTAACAAATATACTAATCATAACCATTTACTTAAAAGAAACTGATTATAATATATTTACTCATTATTTAAATTATCCAAACAAATTTATTATTACGTAGGTCAAGAGAGTTATTGGGTTTAAGACAAAAATAAAAGAGAGTCCAAGGATCGACAGTTAAAGAAAAACATAGCATTTTTCTTACATGTTAAAGGGAATTAGGCAGATTGTAAATATATGCACTATGAACAGATTACCGTAGCATGACAAGGGGATATCGTGGCTGATAGTCTCCAATCAATGTTCTCTCCAATTGGTGCGTTCACAAAACTAGCCATCAAAGCATTTGTCTTTCTCTCACTGGATACACTCTGCCAAGCCATCATGAAATAGAGAAGGAAGGGAGGACGTTAAACTTCATTTTATAGGCAGAAATATATAATCTTATCACAGAGATTGCAAGGTGGAAATTATAAGCAAACCTGGGCTAGCGAACCTTCTGGTGCAGATAAGCCATAAAACCTCAGTGATACATCACACTGAGTACTTCGATATTTGAACTTGGTCGTCACATCGAGCTGCTCAAACCTACCACACAACACCTCAGTCTGATTTATATCAATAATCTTAGCTGCACCTTGACCAATTGATACTGTTACAAGAAAGTGAGTCATCTTCTGCATATCTTTTCGTGAATATAAATTCATCTCTTCATCTGGCTGATAACTCAGTAACTTGTTTACAGCCTTCCACTCTTCTTTAGTCAATCCATCCTCCACCAATTTTGATCTGTCAGCCGCATGATCGACCTCAAGGTCATCTTCAACTTCTGTCCGCCTTCATGGACAAGGTAACCACAAAAGTTAAGAAAATTTTGGTTTCCACCTGTGATGTTGTATTCATGGCTTCGACAAGAACCAAAAACTGAACAGCCAAATAAGCAAGAAAATTATACTCCACTGACCATTTGAATGAGAACCAACCATCCTTTTTCAGCTTTCTTTGCTCAGCTGCTTCTTTTGACCTTACAGATTCTACCTTTGCATGTGCAAGCAACCTATTACGCCAATCCAACATAATACATAATAAGATAAGTTGAGAAGAGAAAAAACACATAGACAGGACAGAGCTTGAACTTCATATGAGCAAAAAAATAGTATGACAAGACTAGATATAATCAAATATTTCTGTAAATTTTCATCAATCTTAGATCTCCAGCACGTAAATTAATGCCACAGAAAAGGTGGCAATCAGTCTAGAGGGCCTTTCAAACATTGCAAATCCAACAATTTGATGAATAGAACTAAACTGGCATGTCTTTCACCAAGTTTGAGCATTACTTGTAAACAAAGTAGTAGCACAAAGAAAAAAAGAGTCAAATTATTGTTACTACAGTGTACTAGCATCTGAACGGAAAAATTGTTCTAAATTATATTATTGGCAAAGAGATTAGACCGCAATCAGAAGCACCCAACCATAACAAGGCGAAATCAGCACATAAATGTGAGCCTAACTGCCCCTACAACCTGCAACTACGCCACGGGTAACAGCTAAATAAACCACTAAGAAAATATAAGGCAGATGTCTAAGAGTTGGTATATTTGAATTTTAACCATGGTCATGTCAAATTCTCAAATAAATCCAGGGATCAATTGTCAGCAGGATGGAACTCCAATGGTATGCATCAGAAAGTTGTTGATAAGAAACCACATATTTTCCACTCAAAATGTGGGGATATGAATCATTACCTCCACAAAAGAATCACTTTGGAATCAAGGTCTTTTTCGATTTCTCTCATCTCTGGGTAATTAGCACCTGATGATTGCTGCAGAAAATTTGCATACAGCTGAATATAGTGCCGACGTAATTGGCAAAGATGGTGAATGCTATCCCAGGAAAACCGATAGCTGAAATGGGGTACATATATGCAAAAAATCAGAAATATACAATTATTCCACTGATCGAGTGCAGTCACACTTTACCAGAAGATGCTCAAAACTATGCAAGACTAAACGCCAAATAGATTTGCCAAATAAACGCTACATGAGAGAGAGTAAAATGAAACAAACAAGTACCATAATCTCTTTTGTTGCAAACAAGCTTGACCAGCAAACCGCCACCACAAACGCGGAGCCTCTGAAACATGAACCATGGGCCTTAAATGTGATATCTCTATATAGGTTTTGTATCTCGAAACAACTTCGACTAGCTTTATCCAATCATGATATTGTTCCTGTTAAGAGAAAGGGGAAAGAAAAAATACAAGAGACTCAAGTCCAGGCACCGCAAGAAAAATTGCTAAGCAGATGCAATATTAACCTCTAATGGAAGAAAATGAGAAACACTTTGCCAGAAAAATAGAACCAATTCTATCAAGCACAGAAAGTGGTACCTCTGTGATAGTCACATTAACATCAGTAAGGATAACTGATGCTCTTTCAAATGGAATATCCGGATTATTTCTCTCCAGATTTCCTAACCGGTGATACTTAAGAGATCCATTGATAGGGGACAATAAATAGTGACGATTCAAGGCCCATTTCGACTTTATTTTATTCTTGGTCTGCTCCTTTATGCCATCTTCAAACATCTGAAGTAAGACAGTTGATAGTTCAATACATAAAACCTCAAAAGAATATTTCATTTGACTAACAATCATGCAAAAGAGCATAACATAATCGCCACGAAAATAGTATCTAAGAACAAACCTCAACCCATTCCTCAGGAGTAACATCGCCCCACTGCTTCTGTATTTCCCAGGGAGAGTAATTAGAATCATGATACAGAGCAAGCCTTTCCAGCTGCAATGACTGTTACATGTACCATGTGTTAGCCTAAATTTTTGGTTCAAGTCAATATGTAGCATCATCATCATTCATCACACTTCGAATATTAAATCAACAGATCTCATAAAAATTACATTTCAGATGAATATCAGCACATCAATAATTAGCTTAAACTATATCTGCACAAAAAACAAACACAGCAAAAGAAAAGGGAAACAAAAAAGACTAGAGAAAATAGCTAATTTGAAGAGAGAGGAAAGAAAACAAATAAAAGAGTTGTTTAAACAACAAATTATTCTGATACAAGAGCCTACAAGAATATTTAAAACTGCTACCCTATTTACCCATGTCATTTATGGCACGGGAAAACGAACTAAAGTTCCCTTATAAAAGTCCAGCCAATGTTCTATTGGATTGAAACCTCTGGGAGAAGATCCCTTGAACGTATGAGAGACCAAAAAGGAATATCTTAGGAAACAGGAAGACTATATTTGTATTCCAATTAAGAACGAAGAACCACAAGAGAATTTAAAACTCCCTACGGAATAGTAGATGTCTCTAGTTCAAAATCCAAACACACATCGCTTTGAAACACAACGCTTTTTGTCAACTTCAAATGCTTCATTCAACTGAGAAAAGAAAGGAAATATAAAAATGTTCACCTTGCGCAGTTTATCCAAAGCGCCACTTGTGTCAAACGTCTCATTTCCTTCCTCATCCATTGTAACAGCTGCGAGCTTGGCCAAGGTGATACCCGCAGCAAAGGGGTGCCCTGGATTACTAAAGAAAATATTTTTGAAATAAGAAAAGCGCTAAGTAAGTACTTCCGAGTTGTCTCCAACAAAGACACAAAAAGTGAGAACAGAAGTGTAAAGGGAAAAAAGGCACAAACCTGGCAGAATCCTCATATCTAATATGTACATTGCTGATGGATACTTTGAGATTACCAATAATTGTAGCAATAAGTGAGCCTAGCCATGAATTTCCTTGTGGAGGCTGCAAAGAACCAACAAAAAAAGAGCAATAAGTTATAACATGCTAACAATATGAGAGCTTTTTTATCTACTAGTTAGCAAGGACTTCATATATCCTTCGTAAAAGATCACAAGGGATCCTATAATCTAAGCAGGAAAGTTCCAGCTTCACTCAAACAGATACCCCTGAATGGAATCTTGAAAGATAAAAACGAATTATAAAGTTATTAAGTTTAGAGGCATACACTTCCCAGCTTAGATTTTGCCCTTGCTTCGAGAGTTGCTGATTCTGCTTCCTATATGTAACAGACACGAGAACTCTGACTCAGAATAACATCAAAGTTAATCTTGTAGATGAAAATGAAAATCCAAGTCTCATGTTACGGTCATATATAGAAGCATGCATGAAGCTGCATCAGGCAGATATATAAAGTACCTCGATCTGCTGAAGCTTGGTTTGTAGAAGCTTTTCTCTGTCTTCCTCCTAAGTATGTAACTAGTGTAAGAAAATACAGTACCAACCAAAGTAAAAAGCTTAAAGGTGAGACAAGCAAAGAGAAATAGAAATTCCGACACAGTACCTTAAGTGTTCGGTCATCAGGGGCAGGATAAGCAAGGACGAAGACACGGTCAATCAAAACAATGACTGGCTCTTTCCCTAAACTTTTCCAAGGGACCTGAAATAAAAGTTTAGGTGAGTCCTTTCAAATTCTAAATTTGCTACCTAGCCATAATTACAGGGGTTTCATGAAAAGTAGCATCCTGCATTAAATACAAGTCCAAGTTCAGAAACCAGGGTATCACCCTGACTTGCAAGTTGCAATCTCCATGACATTTGACTTTGTACAAAAGCTTCAATATATGCAACAAACATTTCTTTTTCAATATGTCTACAAGTTAATGAATGACCTAAATTTTTCTACTCTGAACACTATTAACAACCAACATGTTCTTCATAATCTGAACGAAATCAGTTCCCAACACTGCTATTGTACATCATTACATGAAAGCATCATACATGCAAACAGTTCTGGTCATGTAAGCATTTATAGCTATGTAATCACTACTAAGTGAAGTGATTTTTCCTCTCTCTAAATCTTCAAATGACTTTTACATAGATAGGAATTAGTGTGTGAAGAAAGACACTCCAAGTAACTCCATAAAGGAATACCAATCCAACTGTTAAGGCCTACAGAGCCCACCAAAGGAAAAGACAAAGCGATTTGGAGGGAGGGCCAGCTGACAAAGAGAAGGTATCAGATCAGTTAGAGAATAGAGATGAGCTGGCAGGTGATACGCACATGGATATATATATACAGAGCATGTACAGATGGGATTTAAATGAGCAGAGTTATATGAAGAGGAAAAGTCATGTGAAGGAAGTAGTGAGTGCAGATCGAGCTTGGGAGAGAAAGGAAGAAGTGGTGACAACAGCTGGCAAGTTGGTTACAAGTCTGTTGGGTGGTTGTAACTGATTTAGTGAGCTTGCTTGTGAATCAAATAGTATAAATAGGATGCTTCATTATTTAGAGATTCTCATGTTGTATGTGAATGTTCAATGGTGATGTGCCATTAATGGAGTTTAGGTTATCTTGATGTGAGATGCCTATTCTCTTTGTTACTTTGTAGTTTCTTGGTTAAGCAATAATGGAGTTTGAATACTTGAGCTTATCAGCAGGTTGGTCAAAGGATAAGATTAGACTGATTGGAAAGAGAAAGGAGGAAGGTTCCTAGAAAGTGGCAGCAGAAAGGAATCTTGGATGAGGACAGTTATGATATCTATAGTTGGAGAGTCACTGTGTATATAAACAATAAAGAGGAGCTCGAGAAAAGTATGCTGCTGGTGAGCTGTCATGGCTGTGAGGAGGAAACCATTCTGGAGAGAGGGGTTTCTAGGCTTAGAATCGATCATAGGGATAGATTCTAAGAGTTCTTATTATCTGTTTTGCTATTTAAGTTCTATTTTCGTTTCAGTTGGTGAGAGTAGCAGGGTTGGGTGTTCTGATCGAGATTTCAAATAGTAGAAGGGTTGTAATTGGTTTCTAAGCTTTGAATAAGATCTATGTGATATTCATCTAGTTACAGCTATGTTACTCTAAGGAAAAGGATCAGATATGTGTAGAAAGATAGAGTTAGGGAGTTACAACCTTAACACCAACATAAAGTTCACTACAGCTCAAGAAGGAAAAATTTTAAGATAGAAGAAATATTATTTCTGTTAAGCATATAAAAAGAGTGGTCTGGAGTAAAATCATCAAAATTCCGCCAAGGGAAGAAAAATAGCTACCTTCAAAGTGATGGTTCCAACAAAACCGGATTTAACAGCTACCGGAAGTTTCAGTGAATTCAGAGCCTCCGTCTTTAACTTCAAATCTTTAAGAACAACATCCCCTGAAAAGCAAGAAAATACAATATCAAGAAGGGGAAAAAATCGAATTAAACAACAACTGACCAGACAGCCAAGGGTCTTTTTGCACACAAGAAATGTCAATACTCATTCACAAATTTTAAACATGAGACAAACAAACAAAAAGCTAACCTTTCCAGACACTAATTCTCAGAGCCTCCGTCGAGAGTCCATGCACATATTCACCCAAATACCTCCGAAGCAGATGTAGTACCTGAATACCAAGTCGCAATTAGATACTCAATTCTGAAAACAATCTGGATTCCTCAATTCTATATGACAGCTAACAATCAATAACAATAACTAATCAAGAACTCAGTCGATTAGTTAGCAATAATCAAGAACAGTCGACTAGTACCCAACAACGAGACAAACTAATAAAGAACTCAGTGGCAATTCCCCAACTTAAAATCGAAAGAGGACTTACATGAGCTTCAAACATTGCGACGATGAATGGGACAACAAATTAGCTGAGAACGAAAATAAAAAGGTTTCGTTCACGTTTGGTTGAGAGAATCGAGGATCATCGAGATCCGAGAAACGAACCGACTCAACATGAATGAGGGACGCACGATCTCAAATTCAAATTCAAGCAAAATGTTCTTCAGAAACCAAACAATCGATCTAGCGCAAGAAATAAAAGAAACAGGAGAATCAAAACATAAATAATCACAAGAGGGAAAGAAATGGTTGAGGGAAGAGGAAGAAGTGCGAGAGAATAGAAGAAGCGAGACTCAGGGATTAATTTTTTTTTTTTTTTTTGTCACTCAACTCAGGGATTTTGATTAATTGATTAATTTCAGGTTTAATATAACGTTACAGGTCCCTAACCAATTTCCATTTTATATTTCTCTACTTTTATCGGTTAAATACAAAGTTTTTTTCTCAATTTTATTTTATAATCATACAACTAAATTTACTTTTGATTTCTGATATTTCTTAAGTATATTATAATTCTCTATTTTTTATACTTTTAGAAATAATCTAAATTTTCATGCAAACATAATTTCACTATAAATACAAACAGTATAAATTTGATGTTCAGTACAACATTATAATACATGTATTCATTCGTCTTCTTGTTATTATGAAAAAAAACCATAATGCAATGCTAATAAATATTTAGCAACATGCATTTGATTTTTCGAATATATTAGAAGGTCAAAAAGAATTAATATTTTAGCAGATACAATATTATAACCATAATATAAAAGATGGTGGATATTAAAGAAGCCCGAAAATAATAACCTATTGGGCCAGTGTAAGCCCATGAGCCTGAGTTGTGTTGACAAGTGACAAGTCGTGTACTAAACCGTAGTGTGCAAGGTGAAGTTGTGATTTGTGAACTCATTGCATGGATTTTATCGTACTATGTTGCACAGCTCTACTTGAAAGACAATATATATCAATAGAAAGTATATTATAACTTATATAAGTATATCACTCGGTAAACTTATGTGACTATTTGATATACCATTTTGATTCTTATCAAAATGTCAAATCATCGAGCTCAACCACATTCTTACAAATATGTTAATCCTAGAGCTGGATATTCAGGTAAACGGATCGGATTCGGGTAAAAATTTTTCGAATTCGGGTATATCGGGTTTAGGAGCCTACTATCCAATGGAATAATTTTGTCGGTTCGGTTCGGATTCGGATTCGGATACATATCGATTTCGGGTGAAGAAATATTTTTAAAAAATATATATTAAATTTTAAAAATATTAACTTAAATTTCACAAATATAACTAAAAACTTTAGAATAATTTAATTATTTATATATA
>KE156268.1:34749-51179 GCA_000411055.1 Leavenworthia alabamica
AAACCTTAACTCTAGAAGAGTGGAAAAAAAAAAAAAGTGACAAGGCAACAGCTCTCAGGTGAAATCCAAAATAAACCAAAACGCAACCACTAACCGCAAACCTTAATATTCCCATTTTGGTGTTTGACTAAACGCAGATTCTCAGGTCACCAGTCAAGACTCATCTATAAAAAGATAAAGCCTCTTCTTCTCATACCACATTGGCATATTTGATACAGTAGGATTAACTTTTAGACTATGGAGATGGTTTCAAATATAAGGTAAGAAGCGATAAACCAAACCCAGGGTGATTTACTCCTGAAGTGATCTGGGGTCCAGGGGAATGGTACCAACTGTTAAGATTGCAGAAGACCCGGTAACTTTTATGGGTGATCCTACTTTGACACCGGAAGGACAAGTATCAACCACATCAGAAGACTCTGTCTTCTGGTCAGAGCCAGAGGTGCCTGGTTTAGACTTGGCTTGACTTTGGTTCAGGTGAGAATCAGTGGTTGGGTCAGAGTCTGTACCACTCTGGTTAATGGTGAGAGAGCTGATTTTTTTAACTGTAGAAGTAGTATCTTCTTCATTACCTTCCTTTACGGTAGTTTCAAGCTTCTCGGTTTCTGCAGAGGTTACTAAAGGCATCTTGAAGGCTTCCATAGAAGGTTTCTTGGTTCTGTCAGAGAAATCTTGTTTAGGTGGTAATGGTAAAGAGCTAGCAAAGGACCTATACGGCCGCCTGGTTCTCTCATCATGCATGATCCTCTGTCGATTCTCGTAATACATAAAATCATCAAGTAATGAAGTCCTTTCCTCATGATCTTTGAATATTTTAAGCATCTCTAGACCTTGTTTCAGCATTATCTACACAAAGAAATGATAGATTAGCTAGCAATTGAGAATCTCTAAAAGCGAGTTTTTATAGGAAAGAAAATTCAAAATTCACCTCTTGTGTGTCTCGACTGTTGGTAACTGGCTTATTCTCATTGTTCTGTAATATAATGTGCCTGAGATAGTTATTGGGAATATCTTTAATGATGTGCCATTTTACAGGAAAGCTTCCGCTCCATTTGTCTTGCTGCCAAAAATCCATGTCTTTGTCAAAAGAAACTGGACCGGTCATCTCAGCCATGCCACAGAACAAACCACTAGCATTGACCTAAAAAAGAGAAGAACTACATCAGAATAATCCCAAAGTGTTAACACAAATAAATGAGTATGTAATGAGATAAAGAGAATAACTCACAGAAAAGAATAAGAATATAGGGCATTCACAAGACTTTTCAGTGACTATTCTCTGAGCATCTTCATATGCACTCTGCAATTTCTTGTTCCCGTGCAAAGTTGATGACCAGACATTGTATTTGATGCTTTTGTGAACATCATCTTCACTATATGATTTTATCACACAAAACTTGGCATTGCGGTACTCAATACAGAGATCTTCTTTATTATACTGAGAAGGATCGATCACAATATTACCTTCGGCATCAGCATTTCCAGCTTTCGTTGTATAAGCTTTAACAATTATTTGATTTCTTGATACTTTTGATCTTAGACCTCGATTTTGTACACTGACTGTTTCTCGACTCGTATTGGCGTGGCCACCATACAGCTTGGGCTGAAGATTGTTATAGTTTGTTGCAAAGGATGAATAGTTACCTTCAGGTGGAGCAATGTCTAATTGTCCAAAAGAAGATACTCCGCTACTGGAAACAACATCAACGGGTTGAACGCTAACAGAACTCGTTCTTCCCTGAAAAGATGATTACACAAGTCAAGAGTCAAAATCAGAAAATATGGTTGTAGTGATGTCGTCAACAAGCCACCCTAGAACTAAACAAGCAAGAATCATAAACATTTCGCTATATCCTTTCCAGTTCATCAATCTCCTATTCTCAATATCAAAGAAAAGTAAAACCAAGAATTAATTATACAAAAATATACCTGGAGTGTATGTCCTGATGATGGAGTAGAAACACTCCTGTCAGATTCTGGTTGTTTGCTTTGTCCAGAGTTAGACCTTTGCTTCTCAGAGATCTTGCCCAAAGAGTTTACTGGAGGGAAAGCATTCCTCTGGAGACCAGTAGTAGCTGAAGCATTTCTCTGCCTGGACCCACTCCCATCAGATGGACCCTTATTAGCTGAACCCGTCTCAACCAAAGAGTTTGTTGAGCTATTTGAGATAACATACGGAACAATTGTAGGTGACGTTGCAACACTCTGATAAGGAGGAATAGAGTAAAATTGCTGAGAACCAACAAAAGGAGAATCAACACCTATTGCAGCACCAGGTATGTAAGGATTGAATGGATTGTAAGGAGACTGTGCATAACCATAACTAGGCATATAACATATATATGGAGAACTTTCATTCTGCCCACCCTGTAGAAACAGATACAACGTCAACAACAAGTACGAAAAAAGCGTTAGAAAAAAATCAAAAATAAATTACAAGTTGTAATGTTTTAAGATGTTACCGTGTATTGAACTTGAGAACCATCTACACCAAAAAACATCTGATGGTTCTCCCATTCACTGGGTGACTCATAACCTGAAAACTCAGAAAAATTAGGGAACTCAACGCCATAAGACAATGAGAATAAATAATAACTTGATACCATGATAAATCCAAGTAAAGTACCTGTACAGTAATAGCCATAATAATTGGCATCAACAGGGTAATACATGCCCTGGTCAACAACAAAATCAGGGTTTCCTTCAGAGGTATACATAGCTTTTTAACTTATCAAAAATGTCAATGGAGTTTGTATAAACACCTGGAGAATCAACAAAAGCCACAACATAAGCGTTTGTGAGAATAAGGTCAAAAAACAAGCTAGCTACAAGGATACAGTATGGCTTGATAATTATACTGAGAAAAATCAGAATTCAAAGTAGAACAATTCCAAAATACGAAGTTGAAACTATTCCAAAATATCTCAATCGAATCGAACAGACACAACAATGAAATTTAATACGGAGGCGAAACCTAACCCTAGAATAACGATAACGATGATGAAATATCATGGTTCCGTATGATAACCATATCAAATCCTAAAAACGTACAATAAAAACGAAGCTAATTGAAAATGAGGAGTAGCAGAAATTAAATTGATCAGGTTACCAAAAATTTGGGGAAATCACGACATGCTTAGCCTATGAAGTTCTTCGAATTAAGAAGAAGAAGTAGGAACGGATATTAAAAGAGGGGAAGAGGATAAGGCTTATGAATAGAAGACTCAGAAGTAAAAGTTCGGGAGAAAAACCTCTGCAGAATCGAAACCCTAACCCTAGACTGAGAAGGGGGGGTTGGGAGAGAGAGACGGGTAAAGGCACAGATTCAGATTCCTTAGATTTGATGCAATACGCTGCGTTTTCTACTGGTGACTCAAGTTGTTGACCTATCTGTCTTTAAAGGTCGAATATATATTCTTGTCGTTGACCCAAACAAAGAATGTACCCTTATTTTGAAAATTGTAAACCAATATTGCATAATATTATTTTTTTATCATTTATGGTTTTTACCAAATTGGTGTGGTAATAAACTATAAAATTAAATATACAATATATGGTAATATTAAATTCTATATTGACCTGAAGATATTAATATAGAATTAATATTTAAATTGTTTACACTCATACGTTTTATAAATATTACGCTAAGTATTTCATCATAAGTTTTTTTTTATCTAAAAATTAATAACGGTAAATTAATAAAATATCAAAACATCAAGTTTATTTCTCAACATCTTTTAGAAAATACAAAAATAACTTTTATAAAAAGGTAAATTCAAGGAAAAGATAACCAGGTTTACACCATCACCTACACAGACTAATCAAACTCACTAACATTTAACTTAAAATTAACAAACCGAATTTGGTTAAGATGAAATTAACCAGCTAGGCTATGTACATTGGCTTTTGATGACACATCCAAACCGATTTAGCTTCTCTTCATCTGTAAACCATGCAACAAACACTCATAAGTTTGAGATAAAACAGTTTGGATCTGTGTATCAATCATATGTAAGTCTAACTCATGGCAAGAACATGAGTGTGTTTTGAAATGAAATGTTGCACAATCTGTAAACCGGAATTAACCAGAAAACCCTCTAAATTAAATTCAAATCGACCGAATAGCTGTTTAGAAGAGAGATTAAACCTTAGGAGTCCATATCTTTTGGGACCAAGTGTGACTTGTCAAGAGTACTCTTGGTCTTGGAATCAATAGTCTCATTGATCTTGTGTTGAGCCTCTTCACTAGAATCAACGATGTGTTTTTTTTCTGATGACTTACGCTTAGAATAGGTAACTAGTTTAACTACTCTCTCTCGCTTATCTGAAGACTCTCCAAGATCCTTATCATGTGAAGGTTTCTTAATATTTGTAAACTTGTCATGAGCCAGAGCCACCACTGGCTCAGACCCATCTGGTTTGCTTAATAAACTGGTACAGTCTGCATTGATCCCACCATCCATCGTTTCACAGGGCTCTGAATAACTGAGTTTGCTGGTTGAACATTCCAACTTCTCAGGACATTCAGCTGTACCGTTCCCTGTGATTTCGGTTACTGCATTTTCCGGTTTCTCATCATATGTGATTTCTAATTCCACTGCAGCATCATGAGCCTCTTCTTCACTTATATTATTTGACACCTCCAGAGAGTTACTCTTTCTTCCTTTTTCTGCTTCTTCTTCTTCGTCTTCCAAAATCTTAATAGAGTTGGAGGCTTCCACATCATTTTCTTCTCCAATTCTGGTTTCAGAGTCAGCAGACTTTTCATCAACTGCCATTGGTTCAGTGTCTGCATTATTCTCTGTTCCAGAATCAACCACATGCAGATCACAAGTTTGCGTAGCTTCAAAAGTATTATCTGGGTTTCCAACAGTGTCAGATCTTATCGCTGCAGTTTCTGAATGATTACCTTCTTTAGAACCAGTTTCAGTCTCCTCTGAAAGATCAACCATATCTTTATCAACAGATGATAGAGTATCAAAAGCTGTAACTTCATCAGTTCTCGCTTCTAACTTGGAATCAACATTATCCTTTTCATCAACTTCCATTTCAGAGAGATCCATCTCAGAAGATACTAAATTATCTTTGTCATCAAGCGCTAAGGATGGTGAATCAACAGAACTAGTAATACTGTGTACTAAATTTACGGGTGAATGAGTTAGGCTTCTGTAGTCATAGTACGCCGTAGCCTGTGAATGTCAGAACATATCAAGACTAAACTAAGAGAAATCAAAACTAGGAATCTCGTCATTAACTATAGAACTACCTTTGGTCTCGGAGTTACTGCTTCGAACACTTCAATTTTAGGATCCTCATATTCAGGAATTTGTAAGACTATGTAGGCTCCTTTATTGTTGTGTCTCTGCTCTGTATCCTGCATATAAGACAATACATACTCAGGTTAGTATTGAGACAAAAACACAAGTCAATAACAAACTTAATCCAGTGAGAAGCGAAAAATCTATCAGATAACCATTATTGTTGGATAGCAAGAGCTTACTACGGGTAGAAGATAGCCAATACGTATATCCAATAGAGCATACCTGAAACTGAGGATGATCAGGAGCACTGAACAAGGTTATGAGTCCTTCATGGTCTTTTGAATACCCTTCATTCATTGATGCAAGACCATGTCGTAATGCCCTTTCGTCAGGGGCTTCCTTCCCTCTGATGATCAACTGCCACAGAAAAAAAGATATCATGATGCTGAAAGAGTAACGAAAATACAACAAAGCATGGAGGACTCCTGATTATATCCCAAATATAAGCATTCAGTTGATGAAAAACCACTCAGTTCTTCTCTCGAATATCGATGCTTCTAGATTTGATGTTTTTGACAATTTAGTTTCATGGAACTAACCTTTAGATCATTTTCTTGCAGAAACTTTGTGGTGCAATCAGGACCCCACAACAAGCCAATGCCTCTCTCTTTGTTAAGAAAAAGGCCGTTGTCTTTCGAGGGATCTGACCAAAGAATGTCACCAGGAATCAAGTTTGAACCTTCAGCAGGAGGGTCCATAACAAACCTTTTCACTTTGGCTAAATTCTTCAATGATCCAAGAGGTAAAAGCTCAAATCTATTTTCAGTCTCAAGAACATTATTATCCGCTTGCTTTTTCTGAGTTCGCTTGCGCTTTCTGCTTCGTTCTTGTTTGTCTGAGAGAAAACTTGATACATCACGAAAAAGACCTCCATGAGCTGTAAATATCTTCCTACCAATCACAGAAGCCAAAGGGAGCAACTGGAAGCATTCCAAGCATTTTTTGTAGACAACTTCTCCTTTATCTCCATACTTGGTTAATACTTCATTCTTAAATCCATAAATTGATGTACAACCTTCATTCTCGTGACTACCACGTAGAAGATACACTCTTTCCGGTAGAAACACCTGCAAAAATTGAAATGCCTACTATAAGAATGTCTTTGATACTAGAAAAAATGCCACCTCTTTGGGGTCTAAATATAGATAAATAATACTACACAGAATAAAATTAACAGCAGAGATTCTCTAAGATTCATATGATCTACTGACACTATATCAATTGTACACAAATTCAAGGATGATAAGCCTACCTTCCATGATAAAAGAAGCAAGAAGGTTTCCAAACCCCATGCTCCTTTGTCTACATAATTCCCGTTGAACACATAGAACTGATTATTATCCGGGAATCCTGCATCTTGCATAAGGTATAGCAAATCGTGTAGCTGCCCATGTAGATCTCCAACCACGATAACCTTTGCGTTCTCACTATCTATCCTAACACAATTTGGCTCTTTTTTCAGGATTTTGGAAGCAGAGAGAACCAGCTTTTCGAAGACATTAAAAGGCAGAACACTTGAAAATTCACAAGGTGGTAGATTCCTTGAAGACCAATCAAATACCAACATTACTTCACAAATCCAACTGAAAGTAAGCTTCCCTCCCAAAGGCCAGAAAAGAGGTTTCTGGGAAACTGATGGTAAAGACTGCTCAGATCCTATATCCTGAACAGGTGGCATGATTTCTAACGGTTCTGCTGAAACACCATCATCTATTCCCATTTCATTCATAGGTAAGGTTACCATTTCATAAGACAATGGCTTTTCTGATATTATTGTAGGCGTAGGTTCAGGTAACATCAGAAATGGAGTTGGAGCTTGAGCAACAGTGCCTATAACCAAGGAACTACAAAAGTTAAAACACAAAGTCTCGACAAAACTTGTTTATGACATGAACGTATTATGTGATTTGCAGTTGGGATTAATTGGAATACTCATATCATGAAGACATGATTTAAATAAAGTAATATCCAATCATCTACGGAGAAAGGGATGTTTCATCTATGGTACGTTATCAGTATCTTTCTTCTCTAGGTTTAACATCTAATAATGCATCACCAAGTCACTAAACCTTCAAAATAGAAATAATTAGCGACATGAATTGTAGCCTACAAGTGTTGATAGTTCTAAAGGAAATCCTACCATTAGATAACGAGCCTAAAGGTGCATTGAGTTGAAGGGCGCCTGCACACATATCAACGATATCTTGTAATGTTTGCCTAGCTGTGTCAACAGTAAGTTCCTCCTCAAGTGAAGCCTTAGATCTAGCATGTATGGCTGCAACCCTCTGAACCTAAGATTGAATATTGGGTGACAAGATTTAAGTACAATGAAAAACCATATAACTAATGATGTTGACCATGATAACTTACAAGCACTTGGAAAGCAAAACCAGTGGGAAGAAATTGTCCAGGGCGTCTCTCATTCATAGGACTAATAATTCTTCTAGTAATTCTACGGTACCACTCCATATAAGGATCATTATAGTCCATTCGGTTATACTCTGGCTCACCAAGAACAACAGATGACTCACGTGCCTCCCACAATTCGATATGTCGACTATGACGTGCTGACCAGTCATATACAGATTTGCCTCTTTTGTCAATGGCATGAAGAGCTTTTTCATTATCACAAGGTGCTGGAATTGATTGGTGAAGTCCAAATTGTCGAAGTACTCGATCAGGACGATGCCACTCAACAACATCAAAACAAATTAAGGGTGCTACGGTTCGCCAAATGTTCTGACCACTAAGACATATAAGAGGAAGCTTTGCTAGAAGATCTGGAGTGTAAGGCTGCCATATGACCTACATCCACAACATAAAACAAAATTCCATGTTACATCAACCACCATATCAGAGATTTTTAGATAAAATATCATCAGGGGAGTATGGGAAACTAAAAAAATTGGCCCTATACCTAGGTTATGGAAATAAGTATTACAATATGATTTTATATACCCCAACATCACACTCTATCATAGCTTAAACTGCTATAAAAGATCAGTACGTGCATTGTAACTTGTAAGTGTTTCGTTTATAACTAAAGGATAGGTCACTGTGAGTACTAAGTCCCCTAATACCAAAAAACAGTTATTTAAATTGTGCCAACTTCGAACAAATGCTTAGTTAGTAAAGATTAGGAACTGGTGTGTGATTATCTACTTTCCTAAACTCAACGATCAAAGCACAGTCATGTAAGCCATAGTTTTATACCTGCTCATCTTTTTGCTGGTCAAATTGGTCTCTGTAAAAGTCCAGTCCTCCACGAGGATTCTCTTTATGACTCAAAGAAGCCCTCCACCTAGCTTTGAAGCAGTTTCATAAGCAAACCAAATTGAAATTAAACTTATAAAGTAAACTTAACAGAATATGATAAATATCAATTACCTACAGCCTAATGGATCAGGTAAAGGACCATTTATGCCATCCATAAAGGAAGCACCAACATCTTTAAGTCTTCCTGGACGCCCAACATGAAGCCGTTCCCATGCCCATAACTGCAGCAGAACAAGAGGACCACAAATGGTAGAAACAGTCCTTTTACTTGCCCGACACAACTCTCTGTAGAGAAGTGCTAGAGTAGCACTACCCCAACTAAGTTTAGCCACTTCATCAAAATCCCTTAGCAGAGGAAGAAACGTCAAAGCCACATCATGTTTAGACTTATCCCCATAAAGGAAACCACTCATCAAAGCCAAAACAAAAGCCCTAGTATGACACATCAACGTATCATCACCAGGATTAGCAGGTAAATTCCGAAAATTATCACGCAACCATGCAAGGGAGACATGAGAACCATGTAGATCCTTAGGACCTGGTCTACAACCTAGCAAATCCTCACATAAATCAGCCCAGTTGTATTTTGTACTACCAGTTACCGCAGGTCCATCCACACGGAGACCCAACAATATATTCACATCTTGTAAAGTCACAGTGATCTCTCCAGCAGGAAGATGAAAAGTATGTGTTTCAGGTCTCCATCTCTCCACCAGAGCTGTTATTAAAGCATAATCAAGTTGTATAAATGCAACCTTGTACACTCCAAATAGCCCAAATTGAATCAACTTTTGACACACCAGAGGCTCCAAAGGCCAATCTCGCATTCCCAATAATTTGTGACGACATGTCAGTTCCCGAGGAGGTACCTGAAAGTGAAAGTAAAGACTCAAAATTTATAATGAACCAAACAAAAAAAACATGGAAATAATTTAACACACACCTCATCTTCCCATATAGCAGCTGATCTATGCTCATGTTGCCATACTAATATAGATTGATCAACAGGACCAGGATCCAAATCAAAGTTTAAAAAACTCTGCAACTCCATTCTAAACAATAATATACCACACATCACATTAATAGAAAGATCAGTGAATATACAACATAAATAAAACTAAAATAATCATAGGATAAATCGAAAAATTCTAAAATTTCTCATGAGACGTTAGAAATTAAATTAAGCAGCTAAATCCTAAAAAATCAAAAAAAGCTAGCTTGAATTATGAGTAACAAAAACACAAAATGAAAGCTTTTTAATTCTGGGAATGTAACTACAAATTAAATGAGTCCTAATTTAAACACAGCAAACCCTAAACTGGCCCCAAAATACAAATCATCTCCATAACAAAGAATCAAGCTAAATTACTCGTATACACAGACACAAATAACTTAAACATATGAAAATGATTTAATGATTAACAAAATAAGTGAGTGTGTAAATTAGAATCAGAGACCGTACCAAATAAAAGCTTCAGCCTTCTGATGATCAACAAAGAAAGAAGAGAACGTTTGAAAAAAAAACCAGAGGAAGATTTATTAAGCGGGAGGTACAGAGTAAACAAGCGAAGAGAGAGCTTCCAGATCTGACAGAAGTTTTCGCCTTTCGTTTCCTCAACGAAAACGTTTTAGCAATTCTGATCCTTCTAGGTCGCCCCGAGGATCTAATCTTTTCGAATACGACACCGTTTTCGTCCACAGGCCCATCTACACCATAGTTCGGCCCATACCGAGTAAAAAAATAAATACAAATATTCGAGTCTCTTATCGACGCATAGTTTGACGTATTCTCTAAAATAGAAACTTGTTTTTATTTGAAAAAGTGTGCACGAGACACGTGGCGTGAACCCATGTCGTAAACATGCCACGCCATAACTCTTGCATGCACCTGTAACATCAACTCACACGGATCTTCGAATCCATACCGGTTTATGATCTCTATATAAACCGATCATAAACTCAATCTACTATATCAATTCACATCAATAGATCAAGAAAACATGCCAGGGATCACACTAGGAGACACGGTTCCAAACCTAGCGGTCGAGACGACACATGACAATTTCAAGCTTCATGACTACTTTGCCAATTCTTGGACTGTTCTCTTCTCTCATCCCGGTATATATATGAACGTTAACATATATTTCTTGGTTATATCCGGTTTTTTCAAGCATGTCGATTTTATTACTCAGGGGATTTCACACCGGTTTGCACAACGGAGCTAGGTGCGATGGCTAAATACTCTCATGAGTTCGAGAAGAGAGGTGTGAAGCTTCTTGGATTGTCTTGTGATGACATTCAATCACACAAAGATTGGATCAAAGACATCGAGGCCTTTACTGTATGAACTAATTAATCTCATGAATACATATATACATTAAAAAAACTATATAATACTTTTTTCTGTATGAACATAATACTTCACTTCACGAAATTTATATATAAATTTAAAAGAAAATTTACTCTTTACATTCCAAAAATATTTTTATAAATTAATACTGTAATTAATATCACGATAATTTTAATAAATATTAAATTCAATATTATTAATTTATAAAAATTTTACTGTATATTTTGATCTAGCTAAGGTTTTGATTATTCACTACCAGGGCCAATCGTGTAGGTTTTGATTCTTAAATTATTGTTAAAAAAAGAATTATTTTATAAACAAAAAAAAAAAGAATTCTTAAATAGTAAATTATTGTTTGAATTATTTTAAGATTATTTAAGTTTTGATATAGAATTTTATTTTATATACAAAAATTATGTTTAGTTTTTTCTTAGCTCGAAATCTTAGATATTGTCTTATTCATTACCAACACTTTTTATGGTGTTTGTCTCATGCATGCATCCATACATTAAAAAACTATATAATATAATTTCTCTATGAACATAAATATATTTTTATCTAGCTAAGTATCATATTTGTTGGTTTTGATTATTCACTACTAACCCTAATTTTTGTGGTGTTTGTAACATAGCCCGGAAGCAAAGTGAAGTATCCAATAATAGCTGATCCAAACAAAGAAATCATTCCTCAACTTAACATGGTTGATCCAATCGAAGGAGGACCTTCTCGTGCCCTTCATATAGTAGGCCCTGATAGTAAGGTTAGTATAACATATTAGTTTCATTGCATGTACGATTTTATTAGTTAATTACGATTTTATTGTATAGATAAAGTTGAGTTTCTTGTATCCATCAACAACGGGACGTAACATGGATGAAGTGCTAAGGGCTTTAGATTCGTTGTTGTTAGCATCAAAACATAAGAACAAAATAGCTACTCCGGTTAACTGGAAACAAGATGAACCGGTTGTGATTTCACCAGCTGTATCTAATGAAGAGGCTAAGGAGATATTTCCTCAGGGTTTTAAGACTGCTGATCTCCCGTCGAAGAAAGGATACTTGCGTGTCACTGATGTGAAATAAAAGATAAAGAAGAAGGAAACTAATGATGTTGTATGAGTGTAGTGTAATAACGTTTATAATATGTAGTTGATGAAAGTAGTAGTAATAGTTATGTTTTGTAATGATATGATGATGTGTTGTAATATGAGGGTATGGCCTCGCGTTAGTAAAATTATGTTATGTTTTTAAAAAAAGATTTGGAAAACATAATATAATGTAGAGTATTACATGAATTGTTATCATCATTTTTTAATTTATATAAAGGTTTGTCCAAAATACAGATTTTCAGAAATTAATAACAGTTAGTTTTATATATACAGTTGATTTTACATTTTATCAATAAAAATAAGTTTAAATTACTATTAATCATATAGAATTAAAATTACATTGAAAATTTTAGGTGAATGGATATTTGAAGAGATTTAATTTTTAATGAAATTGAGATAATATGATTGAATTTAAAATTGGGTTATCAAATTTTTTGAAATCTCACATATTTTTTATATTTTATATGAGATTTTGATATAATGAAACAAAAAAATACTAAATAACAATAAAATTTAGATTGTGAAATATTAGTTTGTTTTTAAAATTATTTATTAACTTATTTAATAATATTAAATAGCAATAAAATTTATATTATAAAAGAAAAGTTTTGTCTTTCAAAATTATTCATTAAATTAAATGTATAAACTTCCTGTATATAATCTATAAAATTAAATGTATTAAATGGTTTTTTTTGTTTTTATTGTTTGGCTTTTAGATTTTTTGGAAATTTACAGAGTTTTTCTTTGAATTTTTAATTTTTTTTTCCGAATTTCAGTTTCGGTTTTTCGGACTCAATTTCTATTTCGGATAATTTTTTCACAAAACCGAACTAAATTAAATTGGTTTATGTTCGGGATATATTTTTAATATATCTTTCCGTTATCCGAAAACCGAAAAATCTGAATCCAAATCCGAACGCCACATACCTACTTCTTTGTTTCCTAAATTTGATTGACACTACTTTTATAATCTTTTACTAATTCTTGTGTATTGAGTTGGATGCAGGATATTGTAGAGGCCAATGACTTCTTCAAACACAAAAGGGTCGATGTTGGATCTGATTTGACTAAATTGCTGCTTTTAACGACCCAAGTAGTGTTATTGTTGTGAAACAAAGACCTCTTAAATAAGGACAATGATGAAACCAGTTATGTCTAAGGCAACAAACAGTGTTGTGTTCTTTGTAGAGAGACTCAAAACCATAGAATCTGATGAGAGAAGAGAACTAAATGTAAGAAGAGAGAGAGAGTAGAGAGAGATTGTTTATCTTTTCTTCTTGCCTCCTTTGCCTGACTTTGAAGAAGTTCCAGAGGATGAAGTTGTGGCCTGAGTTTCCGGTTTCTTTGCTTTCTGAGATTCTTGTTTCTTTAATCTCTCTGGATGTCTTGGTATCAACTCTGCAATTTTCTGCATCAGTTGTTTCCCTGCAAATAAAGACCAAATTATATCTCTGTAGAAAACAACTTCTCATAGGTGGATGATGCAGCATGCCAAGTGTGAATATATTCATATCAGATCAAAGATTCAAAGTAAACACAAAACATCTAAAGCCATCAAAGACCCAATAGATTGTATGTTACTCATTTCTTTATGTTATGGTCTAGCTAGCAATACAGATGCATATCCATGATAGCATAAGATATCAAAGGAAACATGTGAGTCTATCAAAGCCGAAAATTTTGGAATAGCATAAGGTAAACATATATCATACTCCAGTAACAGTATTATCATGATAAACATAAACGCCCGAGAAGACAGATAAATGCTAGAGGCTTGTTTCATATGAATAAGGTTTGATATGTATAAAATATCACATGAGGTTCTGGTAATAGTAATGCTGACCATAAATGAAGTATTAGGGGATCTTTGTGATGGATCTTAGGTTAAATTTGGTGCTGAGATAATTTGAAGATCAATGGAGAAGTTAAATCAGGGTTATACGATGAGAGAACATCATAACAACACAACAAGATCAAATAAAGAACAAAATAAAACAGATTCACATGTTAGTATTTTCTAGGCCAACGAAGACTGGATTCTGATTTCTAGTCAGGCACACAAAAGTTCAAAACTGCATGCTCAACTCAATTGATTACTAGGATAAGAAAACACAAAAACAAATGGTTCTACAGCAAGCAAGTGGAGATAGGGCCAACCAAGAACAGAGAGATGAAAGATCTTACTTGAAGTAATGGCTGGATTAAGTAAAGTCCCATCCTCTCTTTTCAACTGCACTCTAACTCTCCCTACTTGCATGAAATCACGCGGATACGCTTTGTCAATCTGACAAAAAACACCAGAAAAAAGTTTCTGAAATCAAAGAGCATATGAACAATTTAACAAACAATATATATAGTTCCCCTTAACAGGTTTATACCTCGACAGCACTGTTGAGTTTCAAATGCTTACAACAATCACTAATCTCAATACAATTTGGATTCTCACATGCTTTACTCAAACTGATTCTTCTTCCTTGAGCTACTGTTTTCTTTGAGTTCATATAAACTGGATACATCACTACCCATTTCTTAATGTTAAGCATTCCATTATCCATCTACACAAATCAAAACCATTTCATAATTAAATACATTACACAAGGTCACTGTGTTCATCATCATCATCATCATCATCATCATCATATACTAATACGATCCAAAAACAAAGATTATCGTTAATTGCTCTCAATCAAAATATCATATTTTGGATCAAAACAACCTTGCAGTTGAGAAATCTAGAAAAATATGGGATTATTCACAGAAATTATACAGATCTGTTTCGATTTTGATGCGAATTCTAAAGCATAGAGATCCCAGAATTGTATACAAGCGGAGATGATGCTTAATTTAATATTAGGAGAACGATAAACGAACCAGGAAATTAAGATTTGGACTGAGATTGCTCCGATCAGAAAATCGTATCGCCGGAGTACAGCAACGAAGGAGATGGACAAATTGGGTTTCTGAGTTGAGAGATTTTACATTTTATGACCTCGAGATTGACTTGGTTATTATCCCATCATCTTAACTGAACCGACCAAACCGTATTAAACCGGAAAACGAAATAAGTGATTTGATTTTAGTTTAATGCGCTTATAATAAAATTATTCTCTGAAGAACCTCCTGACTTTTCTCGGAAACAATGGAGACTGGATACGACGACCAAGTTCTTCGCTCCGTTGCACAGATGAACATCGCCGAACAAATCGTAAATTCCGGCGAAGTAGAGAAAGAGCACGACGGTGTAAAAGTTTCATGCTTCACTGAAGTTTTCGATGACGTTACTCTCCACTTACAGATCATTCGTCTCGCTAAACAGGTTCTCACCAATAACGTGGCTTAACCTAATTCTCAAGTCTTAGATCTTCATCGGAACTAAATTTTCGTTTAATCTAACTATAGATATATGTATGGATCGGTTGTAATTCCACCAAGTTCGGGAATTTATACGCAGCCGCTTCAACACGACCTGTAAGTTAAGCAAATTTCATGTGAATTAGGGTTTTCAGTGTTCTTAACTCATTTGTTGTATGAACAGAGCAATACAGTTAGTGTTACTTCAGTACTTGGTGGAACATCTGATAACACTGGATCTGGCATTGCTCGTAGATTAGGTTAGAATCTGATTTTTGCTATTTCAAATTCTTATCTTTATTGATGCTTATAATTTTGAATGACTCTGGTTTTTTTGTGTGTGTATAGTGTTGAAGACAGGTCTTAATATAATCATGGCTTGTAACATCCCTAAAAACAACCCCTTGCTCGAGGTTGTTCTTTGCTATTATTGTCTTATAGGAATGAGAGAGAAGTGACAGTCTTTATATAAATAGATAGATAATAGTCATTTTTGGTTGTTTCTTGTGTAGGCTAAAGCTGAGAAAGTGTTGATGAGAAAGCTGATTGATCTTGGTTATACAATGCCAACACCACCTGTAAGAGCTACTACATAAACCAACTTAGCTTTTTTTCTGGAGTTTTGTTTCTACTCTTACACTTTGATCTGTGGCATTTGTAGATGATTGTAACATCTATTGTTTGAGTGGTTTTGTTAGCTTTATTTTTTCTCCATGTTTAGTAGTTGGATTCATCTGCAATGCCTATAAGATAAGATTAGTTTTTTAAAGAGTTGGTTTCTTTTTCATGAGTAATGGAGCTTCAAATATGTTTGTTTCCTTCGTCTTCTTCAACCAATTTGGGAAGCTTTACAGATATGGTGATGCATTTACTTTGATGCTTGATCTCTTTGTTATGTACAAAAAGGCAAATCCTTACATGGCGGCAAAGTGTGAAACTATGTTAGAAGAACCATTTATCAACTTTCCATTTGATTCGGGTATACACCAAATTACATGATTCAATTAAAAAAAGTCGGTTTTGT